>QJPP01002607.1:0-36830 GCA_003996215.1 Jaltomata sinuosa | reverse complement strand
CTCGCCCGTTTGGAAGGTTTAAAGTAACCCGTGCCTTTGGGGTAAGACTAATAGTGTATAATATACTAAGAGGGATGTTTTATGAGGTATTATGATCGCAAAATGGTCGTATGATAAGTTTTTAAGTCAAGCAAGTTGCGAAACAAAAGTCGAAAAAAGTTATTGTAAATTCCTTTAAGGAATTCTCTTCCAATTTGGGTTAAATGTCTTGGGGTGTTTCTCCCTATATATAAAGAGTTAGTGGACCCTCAATATACCAAATCGAAAGTCTACCAGTCTAGTTTCCAACGCACTAAACCATTCATCCATACGACTTCAGAATAGAGAGATATTCGCATTTTCATAAGACTGCACAAGCAGACACGTCAAGGTGGGGCCCACATCCTAAGTCGGTTCAGCTTATAAAAGTTGATTTCTCCTTCGTTTTAACTCATTTTTTCACCCAAAATTCTTAGAAAATCAGAGGGAGAGTTCATAAATAATCTATGGACTTCGATCCTTTCAATTCGGAAGTTTAACGGAAGTTGTTCTACGTCGCGAGCTCGTCATTTTGGTGTAGTTTGTCCCGTCGATTTCATGGCGAATCTTCGTGGGTGTTGATGCAGCGAGCTAGCAGGTGTTTTCTGAGTATTTGGCAGTAGCTATGGAGTTATTTTGGTGAGGTATGGATCTCGTATACTTATCTATTTGTTGGATCAAGATTTTAAGCTTCTAGTTATGAAAAAGTTGTTGTTGCCGATATCTTGTAGTAGTTCCTTGTTGATTTTGGATCTGTTTGTTGTTCCTGCAAGGAGGCAGGTTGTTAATCTTGGGATATTGAATATTTTTGTCAAGGAAATCTCTCCCCTACGACCCTCCTTCGTTATTATATGTTCTAGTATTGTTTTATGGATTTCTGAGCCCCGAAGTGGTATTTTGGATTTGTGGCTTTGGACAGCCCCTTTATCTTGTTATGTTTGGTTATTGTTGTGGTGTTCTGGTTATGGTAAGGTGCTGGAGGGATTGGGAAATTGTGAGATTCTTTTTGGGATCACATACGATAGTGATTGGATTGGACAAACGTGAAGTATGCCTTGAAATAGTGCCTCGGGAGCTCGTCGCTCCTTGGAGATATGGTTAATGTATTGTTGTTGGATTTAGCTGCCATTTGTTATTGTTATTGGACTCATTTTATGTTTTGGAGTTGGATGGTCACGAGTGTAACATTAACACCTTATCAAATGGCTATGGTTCGTTATTGCAGCCTTGTCGATTCTAGCAATTGTTCCATTACCTTGGTTGGTCAGACTTCATAGAGACGCCTTTGGGGCTTCAGTTGAAAGTATTTGTTTTGTGTGATTCAGAGGTTCCTGGAACAGTTCAAGCCTGGACGACGTCGTTCCCACAGCTAGTCATCGGATGACAGGTAGGTTATGGTTTTTCCCCTATCTAGACTCTGCGTATATAGGCTATAACTGCATTAATTAGCATTCTTGGATGGGTTGTTATAGGTTGGTACCCCAGACCTTGTCCACCTTGTTCGTCCATTATTTCATGCGTTGTTTGTAGTATTCGCGTAGTATTGTATATTACCCTTGTGGTCCTGTGTGGCCTTGTATTGACTCTGGAACATAGATGGTGGGCTATTTGGGAATGTCCGTGAGTCCCGGACATAGAGATTATCCTTTTAGGCTGGTTATGTCTGCTGAGTAGCTATTGGGCCTGTGCAGCGCTTATAGGAATTGTTGTGAGCCATTGGGCTACTTTTATATTTGTGTGCGAACATATCATCCATGAGAAAGGTTTTCCCCTGCATGTTTTACTACAGTTTTGGCTGCGAGCCACTACTGACAGTTTCCCTAAATCCGCATGGCCCTGGGCCCTTTTTGGTACTGTTGATGATAGAAAAGGGGATTTTTGGATGTTTTCGCGCTGATTTTATTACTGGTACTAGTCTCTGCGTGGCAGAGCACCAGACTTGATTTTATTACTGATACTAGTCTCTGCGGGGCAGAGCACCAGACTTGATTTTATTACTGATACTAGTCTCTGCGGGGCGGAGCACTAGACTTGATTTACTATAGTTTTAGACCCGGTTACGCCCGGGCACCCTTGGAGGGGTTTTTGAGGCATTTTCTACTACTTTAGTCCTAGACGGGGTCTGCTCATGCATACTTGAGACTGGGTCTCTATCTTGATCCCGGACTTATTTCCGAATGAAATGTCTTGATACTGAATTTTAGTATGGGGTCGGGGACCTCCATGGACCTTGCCGCTCCGGGCCTGGGGCTTCGGGCTGCGTGCGCCGGAGGGAAGGGTATACGGTGGAGTAGAGGTATACAGGCTGAGTCCTTCCATGGAACCTGCCTGCTGGGCCCGATTGGCACCGGAGGAGATACATACAGAGGTTCTATTTCATATCATATCATATCATGCATTGGATTCCACCCTTGTTTGCTGTGTGTTCAGTGTACGCTCCGGTAGTATGGGATGCCGGAGGGTTTTCTTTCACTTGATTGTGTTCCTCGGTTGTATGGGCGGCCGTTGGGACTGTAGGTAGACTATATTTACTCCTGTCTTTATTTAAAGCTTGTCTTGGCACTCGGTTAGTGAAGGATTAGTGATGGTTAACCTGTTGAGGTTTCGGTTGTGGGATATCTGATTATTGTGAGGGCTAGGGAGTCCTATCTTATTGAGGCACTTTTCTGTGTCCTTTTGAGCAGAGTGTGAGACTCTGGTTCTATTCTTGTGGGAAGTTAAGTGGTATCTCTCGGTTATCATGGTTTAGTATTTCATCCTAGGGTGGTACTTGTGAGGTGATTCCCTGGTTATGCTATCATGTGATTGGATCGGTGTTATGATTTCCTTATACTTGTTGATTCCACTTTGAGTATGTTAGACTGCTCTCCGTCTTTTCCTTTTACTTGAGGTTACCGATATACCACCATTTTCTCAACTCTCTCTCTACTTATATTATTGTGCAAGGACTCCAGGTGCGTTTTCCTTTCCTTCACCTATGATTCTATGTAATTGTATCTCTGTGCTAGCATGTGTTACTTAAAGCTCTTGGTTATGGATGATCTGTGCTAGCTCCTTGTGCCTTGCTTATTGCTTCAGTGACTGCTTTCTTGCTATCTGTTACTTACTGCTTTTATATCTTATATGCGCTCAGTCGGCCTATGATACATACTGAGTACCCGTGGTTTTGGTGCTCATACTACACTTCTGCACTTTTTTGTGCAGATATTAGCTGAGCTTCGCCGTTGATCACATTGGAGACTCGTGCAGCTTTTGGATCTTTGAGACTAGGGTGAGCACCTGACGGTCGGGTCTTATCAACATCTCATCTGTTGTATTGTTGCTCCTTGTACTTTCGGAGGCAATTTATGTTGTATTTTGTTACTACTAGCACTTGTATTCTATTAGAAGCTTCTGTACTATTGATACCAAGTCTTGGGGTTGGTGTAGTTTTCTTTATGTATTTATATTCGAGTTTTCCTTTCGCTTATTTCTGCTTGCTGGAGCATTTTGGTTAGGTAGTAACCCATTACTAACCGTTCTGGGCTACGGGAATTGGTTTGCCTACTGGGGGATTGTAGGTGCCATCATGACTTGAGAAATCCAGTCATGATAGCTTGGTATCAGAGCTCTAGGTTCACCGGTGTCATGGTACATAAGCAAGTGTCTACGTAGAGTCTCGCGAATCGGTACGATGACGTCCGTATCCTATCTACGGGAGGCTATAGGGCATTGTTAGGAAAAGTTTCATCTTCTTGGCTCCTCATCATGTGTTCCTGGCTCTATTGACTTCTAAACTTCAGTTGTTCATTCATTCTGAGATGCCTCATACGAGTGCGATAGTGGTTCGTGCCGAGGCTTCTGTGCCTGTTGCTTCAGTGTTTCCATCAGTGCCAGGACTCCAGAGTGAGGGTTTACTGCACTAGATAGGGGTGTGGGGTCAGCCCAACCTCCGACTGGATTTATAGCGACCACAGCGCTTCAAGACATCGTGGCTAGGACTCTGAGTCCTCCAGTGAGTGTTTCAAAACCTGGTTCTGTGAGTGGTGCTTCAGTTATAGTTGAGCTTCTAGTTCTTCAGCAGGGTTGTCTGTCGGTATTGGAGTACGAGGTAAGATTTTCCCGTCAGATTTCATCTGGTATAGGCTATTTTTTGGTGTGGTGAGCATGGGAACTTTTCTAGGAATTGCCCCACGATTGTGTATCCCAGACAGCCTGTTTGCTATCATTGTGGAGAGACTGGTCACCTTTATAGAGCTTGTGCCCGGCGAGGGCCGGTTGGGCCTTCAGTTTTGACTACTCCGTCCAGAGTTAGATCCCGTCAGCTTGATGCTCCTCTTGGTGGGCTAGAGGTAGAGGTTCCTGATACTATTGCTCCAGGTCAGGATTTTGCTACCTTCGACTTATGTTAGTCCCGCTCGTGTTGCGACTCTATCCCTTCTGTCGTGTAATTGCGTATATGCCTACCCGCTACTTGTTTAAGTTGTTTGGCTACTCGAATTGTAGTATCGATATGTTGTTTTATTGGTAGTTTATTCTTTAGTAGTGGACGGGGGTACGTTAGCCTTGAGAGGTGCTTTCCCGGAGTTGTAGCTCGTGGGTAGTTCTTGTTATTCTATTTCTAGTTGGGTTACCCCTGTTTCATTGTGATTCTGGACTTTTGGTTGGGTTTCCCTTGTTGAGCGGTCCTAGATGGTTGTTGCCTAGGCCGTTATCTAGCGTGGCTAGAGATCCGTGTGATGGTTCGGTGTATTACCGATAGTTTGGCCGGAGTTGAGATTTTGCCTCAGTTGGGAGATATTGGTTATGCTAGTGTGCATAGATTGGTTTGGTCTCCCGAGTGTCTAGAGTCGACCCTCTTTGTTGATTAGGTTAGGAGGTTGGCAGGTATGTGGGTTGTTCCCATAGTCTCCTCCACTTCCTGGTCCGTTGGGTGTTTTGTTGTATCCCTAGCTCCAGTTGGAACGAATCTTGATCGTAGTTCTTTGGATGAGCTCTGGATGTTGGCATCGTGATTGGGTCTTGACTTTATGAACTTCCGACTAAGTGTTGATCGTAACCTCATGGTAAGGATTGTATTTGCAGGCATTTCTGGTGAGTTGGGCATCTGGCCCATTCTTCTCCTGCCTTATTGAATTTGACGTGTAGCTATGAGTAGTAAGGTAATGACTTCAGGTTCTTATTTGAGAAAGGATTTGTAAGGTTTAGTATGTGCTAAGGAAGCATTTTTGTTTAGTTGAAAAGAAGGGAGATACTCTTTGTATGTGTTTATGTGTCCTCGTAGTTGCCTGAGGGGCGATGAAGGTTTGCTTTGGGATTGTGGGTCGGTGATTCGATTTAGCCGTCTACACATTATTGTGGGTTTTCCATCAATTGGTTTTGTTTCAGTAGCAACTGCGGTGTTGGCAATTTGCATATTCAGGCCTAGTTGGCTTGTATTCTTACGGGTTCATTGGCAGCATCCTGGTTCGGCCAAGGCCTTAGTTGGTAGTTTTGAAAGTTGGGGTTCAGAATCATGGCTTGGCAGGTTACATCGGATGGTTTGTGGCAGTTTCTATTTGGTTGCAGCATCCTAGTGCCGGGAGGCAGTGGGTGCAGGCAACTTAGCTTCTTTACTTCAGTTGTGGATGCGGCTATTGGCCTTGGACACCTAGTCCTTGGCTAACCTCTGCAAGAGGCGAGATATTCTAGATTTCAGCAGTGTTCTAGTTAGTACGAGGTTCTTCTACCATGGTTGGACAGACTCAGCGACGTAAGTTTGAGCTTCAGCAGTGGTGTATGCTTTATGTGGTCAGCTTGTGCGGGTTAAGACTAGAGAGGCTATTTTGAGCTCTGATGATACGTAGAGACTGATAATAGCCATTCGTTTGCCCAGGATTTGAAAACTTGTTTAATTGATTGCTCCAGAGTTGTTGTTTATGTGGGGTTCCAGTGTTGGTTAGACTCGGCTAGTATGGACTAGAAGTTTGTTATGATATATGCTTCGAAGTGGTTGGTTTTTGAAGAACCAGTAGAGCGGTTGATTCGAGCCAAAGGAATGATTTGAAAGTATATGCAAAAATTTCTATGGCTATATGGTAACTTTGAACCCCAGGCACCTTTTTCCTTTGCCTTCGGGGTGTTTGGACTTGATATTTATGGCATGGTGGACTTCTTCCTGAGGTGAGATTCGTAAGGCAATTTCACATTCAAATGGTGTTCGAGTGTTCGGATTAGCAGTAATGTTTTCTAGAGTTGGGAGCTTGGCTCATGGTTACAGACTTCGTGGTAGGCTTACCACACTTCTTGCAGGATCGTGGTTTTGGTTTGGGTCTTTCGAGCAGGTTGCCCTGGTTCATTCACTTTCAGCTGATTCAGACCTGGCACGGTTCAGTTAGCGAATTTGATGTTAGAAAAAAAATGTTCATTCGTTGGTTGGTGGTCAGTCAAGGCAGGTAACTTTAGTTTCAATAATATGCTACGGGTTGTTATCTTGGATGGCAAAGGCTAGTAGCCTATATATTGGCTTAAAACGCATTTGAATAAAATGGGTGACTTCGTTCGTGGTAAAGTACAAGCAGGAACTATAAATCTCCGGTGTGTCAGTTGATGCTTCGAGGGTGGTTTGAGTGTTCAGCTTGTATGCAGCTTCCTTTTTGTGGTGCTAAAGGATTTAGTTCAGAATAAAAAATAAAGGGATTTTGCGGAACAACGGGTTCATGAGTTAGAGTTTCAGGTTGATGGATTTTCTGGTAAACTTGGTATGATTTTAAGGATTCGAGTTTTGTGTGTTGATAACCTTGGTGCTCTGGTTTCGGTGTTGTGTAGGTGCTTTTTGGTTAAGATTCTCGAGGTTCAGTTTGGGTTGGCAGATCTTTGGAGGTTGAAATCTAGCTTGGCTAGTAAGAAATTAACGCTTGGTTGCTTTCTTTGGTTCTGTTCTATTGGGTGTCGTCTGGTCGCGGAGGTTACCCGAGTTGTCATAGGGAGTAGTGCGGGCGTTGTAACCGCTATTCTTAAATCTCTGGTATTTTCTTCCTTCCTGACTTTCGGGGACGAAAGTCTTTTTAGTAGTGGATGATGTAATGACCCTTCCAGTCATTTACACGTTTTCCCCTTTCTTGTACCATTAGAGCTTACTTGTAGCGGCCCAAGTCATTTATGGCTTGTCGGGATCAGTAGTTCGGTGCCCGGGCCGTTTGTTTGGTCTGTATGGCCGTTCCTCATTTTAGAGCTTCAACTTTGGAAATCATTGACTTCCGACAACATTCTTGGTAATATCAAAGAATTAAACCAAGGTTCTAGGTCAAAGAAATTCCTTACTCGAAAGTTCGAGTTAAAGAAATGCCTCGTGTAACACCTCGCCGTTTGGAAGGTTTAAAGTAACCCGTGCCTTTGGGGTAAGACTAATAGTGTCTAATATACTAATAGGGATGTGTTATGAGGTATTATGATCACAAAATGGTCGTATGATAAGTTTTGAAGTCAAGCAAGTTGCGAAACAAAAGTCGGAAAAAGTTATTGTAAATTCCTTTAAGGAATTCTCTTCAAATTTGGGTTAAATGTCTTGGGGTGTTTCTCCCTATCTATAAAGATTTAGTGGGCCCCCAATATATCAAATCGAAGGTCTACGAGTATAGTTTCCAACGCACTAAACCGTTCATCCATACGACTTCGTAATAGAGAGATATTCGCATATTCATAAGACTGCACAAGCAGACACCTCAAGGTGGGGCCCACATCCTAAGTCGGTTCAGCTTATAAAAGCTGATTTCTCCTTCGTTTTAACTCATTTTTTCACCCAAAATTCTTAGAAAATCAGAGGGAGAGTTCATAAATAATCTATGGACTTTGATCCTTTCAATTCGGAAGTTTAACGGAAGTTGCTCTATGTCGCGAGCTCGTCATTTTGGTGTAGTTTGTCCCGTCGATTTCATGGCGTATCTTCGTGGGTGTTGATGCAGCGAGCTAGCAGGTGTTTTCTGAGTATTTGGCAGTAGCTATGGAGTTATTTTGGTGAGGTATGGATCCCGTATACTTATCTATTTGTTGGATTAAGATTTTAAGCTTCTAGTTATGAAAAGTTGTTGTTGCCGATATCTTGTAGTAGTTCTTTGTTGATTTTGGATCTGTTTGTTGTTCCTGCAAGGAGGCAGGTTGTTAATCTTGGGATATTGCATATTTTTGTCAAGGAAATCTCTCCCCTACGACCCTCCTTCGTTATTATATGCTCTAGTATTGTTTTATGGATTTCTGAGCCCCGAAGTGGTATTTTGGATTTGTGGCTTTGGACAGCCCCTTTATCTTGTTATGTTTGGTTATTGTTGTGGTGTTCTGGTTATGGTAAGGTGCTGGAGGGATTGGGAAATTGTGAGATCACATACGATAGTGATTGGATTGGAGAAACGTGAACTATGCCTTGAAATAGTGCCTCGGGAGCTCGTCGCTCCTTGGAGATGTGGTTAACATATTGTTGTTGGATTTAGCTGTCATTTGTTATTGTTATTGGCCTCATTTTATGTTTTGGAGTTGGATGGTCGCGAGTGTGACATTAACACCTTATCAAATGGCTATGGTTCGTTCTTGCAGCCTTGTCGATTCTAGCAATTGTTCCATTACCTTGGTTGGTCAGGCTTCATAGAGACGCCTTTGGGGCTTCAGTTGAAAGTATTTGTTTTGTGTGATTCAGAGCTTCCTGGAGCAGTTCGAGCCTGGACGACACCGTTCCCGCAGCTAGTCATCGGATGACAGGTAGGTTATGGTTTTGCCCTATCTAGACTCTGCGTATATAGGCTATAACTGCATTAATTAGCATCCTTGGATGGGTTGTTATAGGTTTGTACCCCAGACCTTGTCCACCTTGTTCGTCCGGTATTTCATGTTGTGGGATATCTAATTATTGTGAGGGCTAGGGAGTCCTATCTTATTGAGGCACTTTTGTGTGGCCTTCTGAGCAGAGTGTGAGACTCTGGTTCTATTCTTGTGGGAAGTTGAGTGGTATCTCTCGGTTATTGTGGCCTAGTTATTTCATCCTAGGGTTGTACTTGTGAGGTGATTCCCTGGTTATGCTATCATATTATTGGATCGGTGTTATGATTTCCTTATACTTGTTGATTCCATTTTGAGTATGTTAGACTGCTCTCCGTCTTTTCCTTTTACTTGAGGTTACCGGTATACCGCCATTTTCTCAACTCTCTCTCTACTTACTTATATCGTTGTGCACGGACTCCAGGTGCGTACTCCTTTCCTTCACCTGTGATTCTGTGTAATTGTATCTCTGTGCTAGCATTTGTTACTTGAAGCTCTTAGTTATGGATGATCTGTGCTATCTCCTTGTGCCTTGCTTATTGCTTCAGTGACTGCTTTCTTGCTATCTGTTACTTACTGCTTTTATATCTGATATGCGCTCAGTCGACCTATGATACCTACTGAGTACCCGTGGTTTTGGTTCTCATACTACACTTCTGCACTTTTTTGTGCAGATATTAGCTGAGCTTTCGCCGTTGATCACGTTGGAGACGCGTGCAGCTTTTGGATCTTTGAGACTAGGGTGAGCGCCTGACGGTCGGGGCTTGTCTATATCTCATCTGTTGTATTGTTGCTCCTTGTACTTTCGGAGGCAATTTATGTTGTATTTTGTTATTACTAGCACTTGTATTCTATTAGAAGCTTCTGTACTATTGATACCAAGTCTTGGGTTGGTGTAGTTTCCTTTATGTATTTATATTCGAGTTTTCCTTTCGCTTATTTCTGCTTGCTGGTGCATTTTGGTTAGGTAGTAGCCCATTACTAACCGTTCTGGGCTACAAGAATTGGTTCACCTACTGGGGGATTGTAGGTGCCATCATGACTTCAGAAATCGGATCGTGACACAAATATTGTTCTATTTAGTAAAGAACAATCTTTTCTTTACTTGTCAATAAATTCTCATGTTTTCATAAAGTTAGTTAAATAATATAAGTTAGAAAAATAGTCGGATAACCACAAGTTAGCGGATATTTCAAATGCCTTAAAACCCTTCTCGAAATATTAATATGAACTTCTTACCCGGATTTTTTAAATTAAAAGATTTTTATCTGTTTTAAATCTTTTGAATATTTTTCAAAGGTTTTCTTGATTTTTCCTAAAAAATTAAGTGGCGACTCTGTTTTAATTAAGTTGGAGATTTTATAAGTTTTCAAATTTAATTCAAGTCAAAAACCGTGTCAATACGAAATTGCTTTTTCTTTTCAAAAATAAAGAAAGTGAAAAATGCGATAAAAAAGAAATGGCGACTCTGCTGGGGACTTAACTAAGTTCTATCCAAAATATTTTTCTAACTTTATTTGCCTTATTTGACTAACTATTTGGGAATATAATAATTTTAATTTCTGCACTTATTTGCTTATGTGTTTAAATTTTTGCATAATATAAGTTATTGCATTCATGGCATACAGGTTCCGCCCAATGGAAAAATTAGAATGCATTAGGAAAAAGTGATTACGCATGTCTTCGCGGTCACTTCTCTACTTAAAAAACTAAAATTCTTGAAACAATGAGCAATTAGTTGGTTCCAGGTTGGCCGGCACTTGTTCATTATTTCAGCCCGCAATTGTCCACTCGGGTTTCCAGTCTCTTTTCAAAACCCACTCTAGTCAAACTAGAATAGAGTGAAGCCAAATCCCTTAAATAGGCATTGACCTAAGTTTACCCGATACCCCAGGGGTATCGGGCCCATTAGTGAGACCACCTTGAGTTAAAAAGGGCCCCCGACCCAAAAAGACGATCATACCCTTATGTTCTATCTTGAAAGACATATATGTCGAAAGAATTATACTGTTGTCCTCGAAATGGGATATCTAACTAGTTGTCTATTTTGTAGGATGTCTAGTCTCGTCAAGTTCGAAATGATCGTGAGTCCGCCTTTGCAACTTCAAATGTGGTGGTACGATTTTACCGAGACTCAACGACCACATGTGGGACACTTACCCTCACTAATGGGAATGAAAGGGTGTCCACAGCTAATACAAGCCCTTACCGGTCATTGGGAAAATGATAGGATGGTTTTCAGGTTCAGGTCTGTGGAGTTAACACCAACTATAGAAGAAATACGGGATTTCTTCGATGGTGTTGGAAACGTCGCCAAGAGGAGGCTATTTCTTGAAGCAGATGTGCTCATACCAAAAAAACTAACAACAGGGGAGATAGCAGAAATGCTTAAGTTGCACGGATATGCGTGTAATTGGATAAAAAATTTGACTGTCTCTTTTCAGAACATGTACTTGCATTTTGGCGTTAAGGAAGAGTTTTTGAACTACCAAAATGAATTCATATCTTATAAAGATTGGGATGAAACTAGGACCTTGGCCTTCGCCATTGCCTTCTTAGGAGTCATGGTGTTTCTGCAAAACCGGGATTACTCCATAAACACTCGAGTCATCATGGTAGTTGATACTATCTTTCATGGCCTCAAGAAGGATGGAAAAGTCAAATACTTTCCATTAGCACCCGTCATCCTGGGAGATATCTATCAGTCTTTGGGAAGGTGTCGAAATGGGCATGGTTTCTTAAAGGATGTAATTTGCTTCTCCAGATGTCGATTCTGAGTCATGTGATTATAGAAGATGCACCACTCGAACTCCCTTCGTTCGATGGAAAAGACAGAATCAAGAATTTCGACAAGAGGGTAGAAGATGAACAAACAAGCCTAAAAATGTCAAAAGGGGAATGGGCTCGGATCTTCGCAAGGTTAAGAGAGGATAATATCCAGTGGATGTCGTATCACTTCTTTTCCAAAGTTGTTATCATCGGAAGCGAAGGAATGCCTTTCTTGCCAATCCTCGAGATTTGACGAATTTGACCCTATGTCCCCTAAAGGGTCTTGAGACAGTTTGGAAGAATGCAAAATGATATTGAAACTGGTCATATGGGAGTCTACGTCATTGACTACGGATATGAAAAAACCCCGCTAGCGACAAAAATCTTCAAAAGCTGGAGAAAGAGCATCAAAGAGAAAACCACCGTAGGACTCGCTGCATATAGGTACAAAGCTGGGTGCACCGAGGGTTACAGGGCTTGGCTAGAAAGAGACTTGCAAGGTGTGGCTGAAAATAGGCCTCAAATTGGTTTGAGATCCAGAATTCACCTCCAGCTTCAACAACTTCAAGAAGAGTTAGCTCAGGTTAAGTCAGAACGTGCAAGAGATCGACGCACCATTGATGATCTCACCCAAGAACTTGAGAGTATGAAAATGGGAGTGGACAAAGTATTCTCCACCATTACTAAACAATACCCGGGCTTTGCTGAGTTACCAAGAGAATGTAGGTCGCTTGAAGTCGATACCGAGTATTGGAAAGCATCATTCGAGCTTTGAGAGGTCGCAGAAAAGTTCAAGAGAGGCCGAATGGAGAAAGGATCATCATCAGGAGCACCTTAGTGTCACCCCTGCGTGGGTTTATCTTTATGTATTGCTTTCCCTAAAAAGCCCCTGTGTGGGTTTCTATTTCCTATGTATCTCGTTAAAATACCCCTGCGTGGGTTTGCTTTATTTCGCCCTTGCACGGGCCTATCTTATGCTATTTTCCCTTTAGTATTCCCCTTTCGGCTTTCTTGTATCCCTTACCGAGAAATTTTGATTATATATATATATATATATATATATATATATTTTAGGGGCAATGAAATGATTCTATACGACATATACATCTTTCAAAATGCTAGGCCTACCTTTGGCACAAAAAGGTCACCAAGTTAGGATACGCGCGCTATTATACATTTGTATGTGTTATAATTATTTTATGTGCTACGTGTGTTGCTTGAATCAAGAGTAAATTGATCCACTCCTATCTCTTAAAGATTTTTTAGAACCCCGTAGGCAGAAATATAAGCCCGTTATATAAAGTCCGACCAAAATATTCCAAATCCTTCAAGTTTCTCCGAAAATCCTGAAGCATTCTAAAAAATCTCCATTCTTTCAGGAAAGTTTGAAATGGAAGATACAATCATGAACGAGAGAATGCTAAAGATTCAAGAGTAAATTTAGGAGGTTCAGAAAAAACATGAGAAAGTCGATCGACTAATTGAAATTTCCATGGCAAGATCCAAAGAGGTGGAGGAGCAGACCGCCAAAGCCAAAGAAAGGATTGTCGTAATTGATCAAATACTGGGCAAACCTAAGACCAAACCAGAAAATAGCTTTGATTTGGAACTCGAGGAACTTCTCCTAGGATTTGGGGAAATAACTGGAGGGTTGAAACAGATCAACAAAGGAAAAGAGAGAGTACTTGAATAATCTGAAGAAAAGGAGCAGGTACTTAGGAGGTCCACCCCGGACAAGAACATTTATGAAAAAATTCAACTCCCCGACACAGGAATCAACCATTAGACCAAGGTCAAGAGTGATGCTATATGGACAACCAGATTCAGGCCAGGAGGAAAGACTGTCACTCTCAAAGTTCACTCCCGAGAGTATGATAGAAATCCAAAAGTGATCCTCTATTCAGAAATTTATGAAACTTGAAAGCTATAGGAGTTCTTCATCCTGACCAATCTGAGGGATTTGGGTATCACCCTCAGAACGAACACAAGGAGTGTGCCTATCATCCACGTCAAAGAGGGCATACCATTGATGAATGCAATGACTTGAGAGCCCAAATTAACCTCATGATTACCAGTGGCCAGATAAGACACTTGTGGGGTCCCAGAACTATCCTCACATACAATCAAGTTTGTCATGGAATGCCAATCACCGAGGATATGACAATTCACCACTACGACTTCATCATCTTTCAGGAAACCTACTACGAGATCTATGCTAAGTTGGTTCAGGCCAAGATTCTGGAACCAGTGGGTAGAAAGCCAGGCAAGATGTCTAGGGCTTGGTGCCAAGGAAATGAGATTTGCCTTTATCACGCAGGGATAGAGGTCCATGACATCAAAACTTTCCGCCACTTCCGAGTTGACTTGGAATATCTCATTAACACAGGGAAGATTGAGCTGGAATTCCCACCTTATCATCCTTGAAGATCGAGAAGAGTTCAGAAGACCAGCCACTGTCCAAATGAAGCTTTAAAAGTAGCAGAGTTTCAGTTTTTTAGTCATTTCCTTTATGTCATTTTTTACTTTCCCATTTGTAATCAAAGATAGTGGATGAAATGAAAAGAAAAAACTAAATTTATCTATTACTTGTTCGAACTACGTAGGGCCTGAATTCTCCTTCGTGAGATACGTAGGTAGCCTTCAAGGCCCGGCCCCTATCTTTAAGAAATTTTCATTTCCCACTTTTACAAGGGTGTCAGCAAGTTTGGAAAGTACAACGAGCAACGGTGCTACAAGGTCAACAAGTCAACCTTCCTGATAAAATCCACCTATC
Organism: Jaltomata sinuosa; assembly: GCA_003996215.1. NCBI lineage: Eukaryota > Viridiplantae > Streptophyta > Magnoliopsida > Solanales > Solanaceae > Jaltomata > Jaltomata sinuosa. The sequence goes on along the minus strand of QJPP01002607.1, from coordinate 22,504 downwards.
CAAAATCAATGGGCAAATTCCTGTCCGATGAACCCTCGAATCAAATTACCCGTGGATCAATTTGCCTTGACAAAAAGCAAATTTTATGTGTTTAAAGCAATTCTTATGGTTTATTTCATGTTAGATATCTTGTATTGTTTATCACTGACGGAATCTAACATATTGGCCTTTGAGTTGTTTTTCACTTCAACAGGTAATAGAAACTGATTTGCGTTGATGAAACTGGCCGAACATCCTTACTTCACCCGCTCAAAGTCACACCTGGATTCATCCTCTAACCTTTATTTTTCTAAAAGGGAAATGACTGAAAGTGATGAAGATAACACTTTGGATGTGAGAGACAATGTTATTGCTGAAAAGAATAAAATGATCGCCGAACTTGCAAGAAAATTAGAAAAGATGCAAGAAGAAGTACAAAAAGCCAAACACATGGCTAGCTTGGCTATCGCAGCCTGCACTCCAGCTCTGGAAAACTCTCAGCCCACTTTCCAGATTGCTCCACTCAACTCTCCATTGACTGAAAATCAACCAAGAAATATCCCCTCTACCTCCGCACCTAGACATTCCAACGAACCCCCCTCCAACAACCCTCCTCATATCAGATCATCATACCAAATCCATACTCTTCCTGTCAAGCACACTAACTAGAGTAACAACCCAAGTGCCTACCTTCCACAAAACCTCCCTTCGAACTATCAGAACACGCCACTAAACACTTATAATTCCCAGAATAACCATCCCAATGTCACCAACTCACAAAACTATACCCCCACATATCCAAATGCCATTCTATACGTCACACCCCCGCATGTGCAAAACATGCCATCAACCACTTTCCATGCTATGGTAGAACCATACCCCGTTCTCCAAAATAGCCCTGAGCTGGACCACTACGAGGAGAAGGAGAGAGAACTAAGGTCTATAGAGAAGAAACACGACCATGACATAGAAAAGATAAAGGAGGAGATAGCCAGGATTGGAGAACTCTGAGGTTCGCCTTACGAGAAAGGCTATGATTATGATGATCTTTGTATCCATCCCGAAATGGATCTGCCAAAAGAATTCAAAATTCCTAAGTTCGAGACCTTCAACGGTGTCGAAAACCCTGAAGCCCATCTAAGAAGCTATTGCGAGCAGATGGTCGGTGACCGAAAGAATGATGCTCTATTAATGAGGCTTTTAAGTCGAAGCCTGAGCAGGGAGGCGTTAGGATGGTTCACCTCTCAAGAACTGAAGAAATGGTCCAGGTGGATTGACCTAACCCGAGACTTCACTCAACGGTTGGCATACAATTTAGAAGCTATCCCATATTGCTACTCTCTGGGATGCATCAGACAAAAATCGAATGAAGACATTAAGGACTATGCCTAACGATGGAGAAAGAAAGTGGCAAGAGTTTGGCCTCCTATGACGGAAGAAGAAATAAGTGCAATGTTTATGCGCGCTCAGGAGTCAGAATTTTATGACAAGATGATATCATGGCTATGCCTACCGATGGGGGGTCATGGCATTTGCTTTAGTGATGATGAGTTGCCTTTTGAAGGCATGATGCACAACAAAGCCTTGCATGTCACTATCAAAAGCTAAGAGAAGATCATGAACAGGGTATTGATCGATGATGGATCAGGATTGAACATCTGTCCGCTGTCCACACTGACTCAGTTTGAGTATGATCTAGGAAAGATTCGCTAGAGCAGGGTCAATGTAAGAGCTTTTGACGGAGGTCAATGAGACACTATCAGAGAAGTTATCATGTACATCTAAATAGGACCCACCGAGTTTCGTACTGAATTTCAAGTCATGGATATTACCACCAGTTATAACTTGCTTCTGGGAAGGCCATGGATCCACGGAGCTGGAGTTGTACCATCAACCTTGCACCAAATGGTGAAGTTCATTTGGGAAGATCATGAAGTGGTGATCCACAGAGAAGGAAGTCACTTGAGCTGTCCTAACGGTTATGTCCATGTGATTGAAGAAGTCCCGAGGGGAAGCAATTTCTACATCGTAGAGATCGTCAATGCTACTAGAGAAGATCTTGCTCCTCAAATTCCCATGCCACCCATCTATAAAATGCTTGCAACTATAATGCTAAGGAGTGGATACGAACCAGGTTTTGGGTTGGGAAAGAATTCCTACAGTATGATTGAACCCTTAAGCATCCCCGGACAGTTGACCAGGCATGGACTAGGGTATGTGGCCTAAGAGGATGAGGCGAGAGTCAGAGAGAAGAAGCAGTCAGGAGTGCCTAAGACACTTCCCCATCTATATCAGTCATTCTCAGTGCGTATCGGTCCTCCAAGCGACGGGTTAGAGGATGGAATAGGAGATCTGTTTGAGAAATGTGATGCTATAACAGGAGAAATCCCCGAAACAACCATGATTAGGGATGCCAGACCCGGTAAAAAGCTACAAAACTGGGTTGCAACTCCCCTCATGACTCTCCGTTCAATTGGGTAGACAAAGACTTTGTTTTATGAAAAAATGGTGATGGTCCGAATAAGGCTCCGCGACCCACCTTTTATGTTTTAATATTCCTCGTACTATTTACTGCTTTCCAAAAGGCATGAACCTATATTCATGTGGGTCATAGCCATAGTTTGTATATATTTCCAAATTTCAATGAAAGCCTTCTTATTTTAAAAATATTTACTGTCCAAAATTTGTTTATATTTTCTTGTTATTATCTAACCCGTTTTGTTTTGGTTTCAGTAATAATAAGTTAAAACCTGTCACTGTCATGTCATGTCAAGAGCTTAATGAACAAACTGAGCTAGATGACAATTATTTCGAGGAATATGACGAAGAAACTATGGTTCCTGAAGAATTAACAGAGGGATTAAAAGACTTTGAGAACCGAGAAAGGCCCAACCTAGAGGAAACCAAAATGATCAATCTGGGAGATGGCCAAGAGGTCAAAGAGACTAGAATCAGTGTCTATCTAACGGAAGCACAGAAAAAGGAACTCATCAAGTTACTTTGAGAGTACATCGATATATTTGCTTTGGACTACAGTGACATGCCGGGACTGAGCACAGACATAGTCTCTCACAAATTGCCTATTAACCCAGGGTTTGATCCAATCAAACAGAAGACATGAAAGTTCAAACCTGATCTGAGCCTGAAAATCAAGGAAGAAGTCACTAAACAAATACAATCAAGAGTGGTAGAGGTCACAAAGTATCCAACTTGGTTGGCCAATATTATACCGGTGCCCAAGAAGGACGGAAAGATCAGAATCTTCTTTGACTATTGGGATTAGAACAAGGCCAGTCCCAAGGATAACTTTCCATTGCCCAATATCCGCATCCTTATCGATAACTGCACTAAGCATAAAATGCAGTCATTCATGGATTGTTTTGCCGGGTACCACCAGATTTTAATGGACGAAGAATATGCAGAAAAAATGGCTTTCATCACACCTTGAGGTGTTTATCATTATTGGGTAATGTCGTTTGGCCTTAAGAATGTTGGTGCCACTTACATGCGAGCCATGACAACTATTTTTCATGACATGATTCACAAAGAGATCGAGGTATACATGGATGATGTGATTATTAAGTCCCGTGAGAGTTCAGATCACTTAACTCATTTGAGAAAGTTCTTTGATCGACTGCAGAAGTACAATCTAAAGCTGAACCCCACCAAATATGCTTTCGGGGTCCCAGCCGGCAAGTTGTTGGGCTTCATAGTCAGTAGAAGGGGCATTGAGCTCGACCCCTCGAAAATCAAGGCAATTCAGGAGTTGCCTCCCTCGAAGACCAAGAAAGAAGTCATGATTTTCTTGGGAAGGCTGAATTATATTAGTCGGTTCATAGCCCAGTCAACAGTTATTTGCGAACCCATCTTCAAGTTGCTGAAAAAAGATGAACCGACCAGCTGGACCGAAGAATGCCAACAAGCCTTTGATCGCATCAAGAATTATTTATCCAGTCCACCGGTATTCATTCCTCCAAGAAAAGGAAGTCCATTGTTGTTGTATCTGTCGGTCTCAAAAATGCCTTTTGTTGCGTCCTGGGGCAACATGATGAAAGCGAAAAGAAGGAACGAGTGATTTATTACGTGAACAAGAAGTTCACCCCATATGAGGCTCGTTATACTCTCCTAGAAAGGACCTGCTGTGCTTTAACTTGGGTTGCCTAGAAGTTGATACATTATTTATCGTCCTACATAACGTATCTCATTTCTAGAATGGACCCCCTGAAGTACATATTCCGAAAGGTCATGCCTACCGGAAAATTGGCCAAGTGGAAAATGTTGCTAAGTGAGTTCGACATTGTATATGTAACTCAAAAATCAATCAAAGGACAAGCCTTAGCGGATCACTTAGCGGAAAATCCAGTTGATGAAGATTATGAGCCACTTTGAACTTACTTCCCAGATGAAGAGATTTTGTTCGTAGGCGAGGATATCGCAGAATCATACCCTGGTTGGAGATTGTTCTTCGATGGAGCAGTCAACTTCAAAGGTTCGGGCATTGGAGCAGTCTTAGTATCAGAAACTGGTCAGCACTACCCAGTGATAGCCAAACTCCATTTCCCGTGCACCAACAATATGGCCGAATACGAAGCTTGTATTCTCGGCATTCAGTTAGCTATTGATATGAATATCCGAGAACTCTTGGTTATTGGTGACTTTGATTTGTTAATTCACCAAGTCCAAGGTGAGTGGGCTGTGAAAAACCCCAAGATTGTGTCATATGTGAAGTTGGTACAAAGTTTGTGCAAGAGGTTCCGAAAGATCGAGTTCAAGCATACGCCGAGAATTCAAAATGAATTTGTTTATGCTTTGGCAACCATATCTGCCATGATTCAGTACCCCGATCAGAATTACATCGATCCATTGGTGATAGGTTTGAAAGAGCAACCTGCATATTGTGCTCAAGTTGAAGCGGAATCGGATGGAAAACCATGGTATTATGATATCAAGAGGTACCTAGAAGCTGGAGCCTATCCCTAAGATGTGACCGCCAACCAAAATAAAACCATCCGCCAAATGGCCAACAACTTTTTCCTAAATAGAGAAATCCTGTATAGGAGGACTACAGATCTCGGATTCTTAATATGTGTTGACTCGGCTGAACCCATAAAGTTGCTAGAAGAAGTACATGTTAGAGTATGTGGGCCTCATATGAATGGGTTCACCCTAGCCAAGAAGATCTTACGAGCCATATACTTTTGGATGACCATGGAAAATGAATGTAGCAAGTTAGTGAAGAAATGTCACAAGTGCCAGATCCACGGAGATTTGATTCGAGTGTCACCTAGCAAACTTCATGCTATGAGCGCACCTTGGCCTTTTGTAGCCTGGGGCATGGACGTCATTGGTACCATCGAACCATCTGCCTCAAATGGACACAGATTCATCTTGGTAGCCATTGATTATTTCACCAAATGGGTGGAAGCTTCTTCTTACAAATACGTAACCAAAAAGGTTGTAGCTGACTTTGTCAAAAAACAATTTGATTTGTCGATTTGGAATCCTCGAGTCAATCATCACGGACAATGGAGCAAATCTGAATAGTCAATTGATGAGAGAAATATGTGAGCAATTCAAAATCACTCACCGAAATTCAACTGCATACCATCCACAAATGAATGGGGCTATGGAAGCTGCCAACAAGAATATCAAGAAGATTTTAAGAAAGATGATTGATAATCACTGATCCTGGCATGAGATGTTGCCTTATGCTTTGATGGGATATCGGGCGACCGTCAGGATTTCGATCGGAGAAACTCCCTATGTGTTGGTGTATGGTTCGGAAGCAGTGATACCCACTGAGGTTGAAATACCATCCCTTAGGATCATTCGAGAAGCCGAACTGAGCAATGAGGAATAGGTTCACGCGTATCATGAGCAACTCATGTTGATTAACGAGAAAAGAATGAGTGTCATATGCAATGGTCAATTGTACCAGCAACGAATGATTCGTGCATTCAACAAAAGAGTAAGATCCCGCATGTTCGCCATAAGACACTTGGTCCTTAAGCGTACTTTCCCTCACCAGGAGGAGTACAAAGGGAAATTTGCACCTAATTGGCAAGGCCCGTATGTTGTCCAAAAAGTGTTATCTGGAGAAGCCTTGATTCTATCCGAAATGGATGGTCAAGTGTGGACTAAACCGATCAACTCCGATGCTGTGAAGAGATACTACGCCTAAAAGATGGTTTTTATTTCATTTCTTTCCCTGTAATCGCATTTTCTGATTGTAATCGTTTCTACGCTTAGTAAAAGCATAAAATACCCCTTATACTCCATGTACAAACTACGTTTGACCTGAATTCTCGACAATGAGATACGTAGGCGGCCTGTGTTAGCTTTGGTCAACCTCTTAGGAAAATCTATCTTTCCCTCTTTTATCTTGAACTACGTTCGACCTGAATTCTCAAGAATGAGATACGTAGGTGGACTTTGTCGGCCTCGGTCATCCCTTTAATTATTTCCAATATTCTCCCACTATAAGTGTGGGAACTACGTTTGACCTGATTCCTGCCTCAACGGGATACATAGGCGCTACAATGGTTCAGTCATATTGACCAGGAAATGGAAACTTGGGTAGAATTTTTGAGAAAGGAATATCGAAAATTCAAGCAGGAAAGAATACAGAATGTGCCGAAGAGTAACCAAAGCGAATATCAAGAAAAAATCTCGTAATCCCCACAGAGTCTCAAGTCTCTTGCCAATGGAATGAGATTCATCATAAAACCTTTAACTGGGGCAGAAATTTTGAGGAGGACCTAAAAATTTCCACCGAGCTTCATTTAAGAGTTTAGAAACAAACTCCAAAGAATTCTCCAACACCGAGAGATCAGAGTCTATTTCAAAAATTTCCAGTCCTTGGTGGATAAATCCCCAGATGTAAAAGATTTCTCGAAAAGCATTTTTGAATTCCCCAGCTAGGATGACAAGGATCTCCATAGTCCGCCAGCAGTATGTCAAAAATGTCAAGACCTCGAATAAAGGACATTCGTTGAGCTAGCAAATAACATGACGGGCAGAGACTTTTCCAAAAATATCCCTTTTCAAAATCTTAGTTTTCCAAAGAACTTGTTTGAAAAATCTTTACAAAAAAGATTAGCTTTACTCCTTTATAATTTGACTTTATCTTTGTCTACCGCGATCTGGGGAGTCGAAGACGACAAGTACCCGAGAAAGGAAGCATCCAGAAAAGACAAAGCAAGGAGCAGAATATCGAAGGAGGTCAACACAGATCAGTTTTGCCAAAACTAACAATTTTTCTGTGGATGCAGGTTGTCCCAAAAAGTATGTTAGAAATCAGTCTCTCGTTAGCCAACGCGTTCAAAGAGACGCAACGAGATAAGATGCCCCAAAATTTAGTGGGAAAAGCAAAAACAGCGGGACAAATATTCTTGTAGTTCACAAAAACTACCAGATAAAGAGAGATTGACAGCGTCCTCAAGTCCCTAAATGGATCAAGACATTTTGGTCAGTTTCAAATTAGGGCTCCAAATAAGAGATCAACGACGTTCTCCGCCAATCTCCAACAAGTCAGAAATTATCAAGAACAGGCGATGTTCAAAAGCGGTACTTGTGGTTGTCCCCAAAAATGGGCACGACCATTTCACTCACAAGTTGTTTTGATTAGCTTCATAGACATTGTCTTTAAAGTTTCTCAAGTTGGATTGTGATCGCTAGTAAAAGCGATGTTGTGTCTACTAATCATTTTCCTTGAGCACAGGTACGCACAAAGGAGTCAGCAGGACAACATAAAAATCAAAGGTGATGTTTTCTGCAACTGCTACGCATGCCATTACACGATCATCCTCCTCATATCACATCTGCATGTCGCGAGGACCATGCCAAGAGGGCCATCATATTTGCATGTTGCGAGGACCATGCCACGAGGGTGTGAGTTTGTCAAATGCTCGACAAGCCGCTACATTAGCGGCGTATAAACTATGTTTGTCAATCAAGTTTGTTCAGTGGTCGTAAGCTTATTAATCTGACCCAAATTGTGCCAATTCCATTTCACCAGATTGAAAGAGCCATCAATCACTATGATCTCTTTCTTAGAAAAGAAATTGCGTAAATTCTTTTTTTCTCCCATGCTTTCCGTTGATCAACAACCAATTAAATCTATACTTCTTCACTACTCGTACAGGGAAGGTGGAAGAAATTCAGACTCTCTTTTTTTGGGGGGGAGCAGAGCAGTCAAAGAATGAACCAAACCAAATGATTGTTCTAGAATGGCTATCATATTTGCATGTCGCGAGGACCATGCCATGAGGGCCATCATATTTGCATGTCACGAGGACCATGCCATGAGCGCCATCATATTTGCATGTCGCGAAGACCATACCACGAGGGCCATTATATTTGCATGTCGCGAGGACCATGTCACGAGGACCATTGCATGATCATCCACATTATCATTCAATACCGCAGATAGACATTCCCTGCGAAGACTATTTCCCTCTACCGACCGGTTGCAAAGAAGATGACATTCATAGGCATCCCTAAGTCACACTTGTTGCGCATGATCGACCCTCAGCATGCCTATATCCTAGATCGCATGAGATGTTGGAGTCTAACGTTGAGGATATCATTATCATCATTATCATTATCGTCTTTCATTATGCCAAATCTGGCATTCAGCATATTTATATCCAATATCGCGTAAGATGGAGGAGTCTGACGTTGAGGGTATATTTGCCCCTTTGTTATGCCAAATCTGGTATTCAGCATATTTATATACGATATCGCATAAGATTGAGGAGTCTGACATTGAGGATATATTTGCTCCTTTATTATGCCAAATCTGGCATTCAGCATATTTATATCCAATATCGCGTAAGACGGAGGAGTCTGACGTTGAGTGTATATTTACTCCTTTATTATGCCAAATCTGGCATTCAGCATATTTATATTCAATATCGCATAAGATGAAGGAACCTGACGCTGAGGGTATATTTGCTCATTTATTATGCCAAGTCTGGCATTCAGCATAGTTATGAAATATCGCGTAAGACGAAGGAGTCTGACGCTGAGGGTATATTTGCTCCTTTATTATGCCAAATCTTGCGTTCAGCATATTTATATCTGATATCGCGTAAGACAGAGGAGTCTAACATTGAGGATATTTATGCACTCTTATTCGAAGGCGTTGATTGCCAGAAAATACAGCTATATTTGATCGTGGGGCAAAGGCCTTATCACCCCCAGAAAGCAAATATTGCTTGCCATCGAGGTCAAAAGAATATAGTCTGAAGGATGTCTATAAGACTCTATCTAAATCGGATGATGAACTGAATTTTCCCAAAATTAAAAGTCCAAAGGTCGTCTTAAGTCACAGTGATATATGAAACCGGATAGTATGCAAGATTGCCCAAAACTTGACAGACTAAGAGTTATCTGTAAGACGCAGCGATATATGAAACCGAATAGTGTGCAAGATCACCTGAAGATTAACAGTTCAAGGGTAATGCGTAAGTCGCAACGATATCCGAAATTGGATAAAAGTGCAGGACTACCAAAAATTGATAGTTCAAGGGTTATCTATAAGTTAGGACATATCCACGTTGATATTGTGCAGGACTACCAAAAGGCTAGCAATTCAAGGGAAATCTGTAAATCGCGTTACATCCAAGATCGGATAAAAGTGCAAGATTACCCAAAAGAATGGCAATTCGAAGGACATCTGTAAGCCGCCTCTATCCAAAGTCGGATGATGTGCAAGATTACTCGAAATTGACAAGTTAAAGGCATCTGTAAGCCACCTCTATCCAAAGTCGGATGATGTGCTAGATTACCCAAAGCTTGATAATTCAGGGAATATCTGTTAGTTGCATTGATACGGATGATGTGCAAGACTTACCCCAAAGGATTATGCAAAGACTATTGTCAATAGCCACAAAGGCTATCACGTTCACAAGAACGCCGCAAATGGTTGCAAGGACCATCACGTCAAACGGACACAAAGGCCGCCTTATTAAAAGATCACCATAAAGGCAGCCCAATCCGATAGCTACAATGGCTATCACGTTTAATTGTCATGAAAGTCACTATTTCCTAAGACAGAGACAGGAAGAGATGATATCTGATTCAAAAAGCAACCAAACAGGAAAAATGAGGTACAAAGTTATCTTTCCCTATTGAATTGCTTTACTACTAACAATTTTGTTTCAAAGTATTACCGAGAATATCCGAGAGGATGAAAATCTCAAATGAGAATAACAGGTACAAAATACGTCAAAAGACGTCACCACACGAGATTCGACCGTAACCCAAGGATGAGGTATGATAAAGAAAACTAACTCCCCAAATGGAATTATGTTATTACTAACCATTTTGTTTTGAGATGTTGTCGACAGCATTCGAGAAGGATGAAATTCTCAAAGAAAAACAACAGGTGCGGACTACACCAAAAAGGACGCATCAAAACGTGGAACTTTTTCTTAGCAGCGAACTGGGACATAGTCCGAAGAGGGATCAAACTCTTTGGATGTGAGCTGAGGAACGACTACCACCGCCATCAAACCACATCCCTGTCAGAAGGCATGTGGGTATTTTCTATCTTTGGGATATTATTTTCGCATCCAGGGTATTTTCTGAACTCACGCCGGAAGCAATATTCCTTCGTTTCAAGATGTCCAGGTAAAATCTTATTTATGAGTGTGAAGCGCGCCACACTCAAAGTTGAGAGGTTACAAGCCTCTTTTCTATAGCTCAAATTATTCGTCACTCATCCCGAGCCAAAGGTGGTCTTAAACATAAGGATTACCCTTTCCACCGATTGAGTCAAACTATAAGAAATCTTATTCTTAAGTCTTGGGATATGTAGGCAGGCTCTATCTTGAAAACTCGGCTGCATTCCTAACTTTCCCCCATTCCTTTTAATTCCTAGCTTTCCGGTCTCTCCATACTCTGAAACCGGAATGGTTTGGAATTCTCTCAAAATCGTGCATAAAATCAAGTATCTTGAACTACAAGTGGCCTGAGTTCTCATGAAACCTGAGATATGTAGCAAACTCGATACCAGATTTCGGCCATAATTCCTTGAAATTCGTGCTAAAACCAACTGGTTCCAAGAGATGAACTAGTGGTTGGATAAAATTGAGATCGTCAATTCCCTTTGTCCAGGGTTCATTACACTCACCCTACCTAAAGGGAGGGGCAGTTGTTGACACCAAATTTTTAGCCTCAACTATTTGATTAATTATCGAGCTTTTAGATTTTAAACAATTTTAAATCATTAATTTTGTAATTAAAAGAATTTTTCAAATTAATTCCGAAGATTATTCTATGATCTTCATGAATAAACATGCATCTACGTATATTCATAATATATATGGATGTATATCATTTTGTGAATTTTGATAGATATTCAAAGGATTTTTCCAAAAATAATTGCTTCAAATTGCCAATTTTGATCGAAATAATTCAAACAGGAAATAAATCATGAAAGATTGGTATTTTAATAAACACATGTTTAAATATGATAGTGAATGAATTATTTTAGTTGTTTCAAATACGAAAGCTCGGTTAAATTAATCGTATTTAGTTTGTCCTATTCCAATTATGGCCTAATTTCTTTAAATTAAATCTCAATTAGGTCCAATTTGGATATAATCAATGGTTTTGCTAAGTTTTAAATCAATTTGGTTACCAATTTGACCAAATTTGGCCACATCTGCAAAGCAAAGTGGCCAAATCTTTAACCCCAACTCAAATTCGCCAACATTCCCATCTATGTTATCCGACCCAACAAATAAATCTGCCTAGCCCACTCCACTCTCACCCTTTGACCCGCTCTGACCCGACCCAAGCTCACCACTTTCTCTATACTCTCACCTTTCTCCTTTCCCTCATATGCAGACAAACAACTCCTAAACATTCTTCTTCTCTCAACGCCAGAAAACCCTAAGCGCCGACCCTCTCCCTCTCTCACGCATTCACCAGAAAAGTATGTTGTACAAGCGATGTGCCTCGTACAACACCTCAGCTCACCCATTACACCCTTTAACTCTCTCTCTCTCTCTCAATCGTCTCCCATAAATGACGAATAACAGCTTGTTCAACAAAAGCCCAAAAACCCCAACATTTTCAAATGACATCCATTTTTTCGTGAAGATGATAAGCTGGCAACCCAGAAGCTTCTAGAGGTTGCTAGGTGTCGATTTCCCCACACTATAAGCAAAGGATTGGTACTATTTTGTACAAATTCTTGCCCTCAAAGCTTATCCAGCTGAAGATTTTGAATTCCCCCAAACTAATTCCCATTTTTACCCCTTTGTTCCCCCCCCCCCCCCATTTTACCCAAAAATTCTCCTATATAAACCCCTGCCCTTTCATTGAGTAGGGGTAGCTGATTTTTAGGGGGAAATTTGGAGATTTTGAAGGAGCACTCCTTTAATATTACGTAACCAAAGGTTTCAAAGAGAAACACACTAAAAATTCAAGTTCTGGCAAAATCACTTCAAGTTTTTTGTGGTGGAAGGATTTTCTGACGAAGCTCGTACACCCAGTTTGCTGCTCAAGAACATGTAATTTTCCATTCATTCTCCCTTCTTTTGTTCTGTTTTACTATTGAAAACTCATTGGTTTTAGGCTGGTCTTGTGTGAAGATTCGTGTTGTTATGATTATAATGACTATAAATAAAGGTTTAGAAATTTGTATGTTTTCTCTGAGTCTGCAACCGAGTTTAAGTTCTGAAAATTGTTGCTTGTTGTTCTTATTGTTTTGGCCATATGTCCGCTCTATGTGAATATGTTGTGTTATTCTTGCTGTTTCTAGTCGTATGTGTGAATCTCATTGTTTGTTTTTGCAGGTTTAAGAAACTTTCTTGACATTCTTCTTGGATTACAATACCACTGTAAGGATTATCAATATAAAAGCAAGTATTGGTTTTGGGACAGCTTTATAGTTTTCCCTAGGACCAGCCATTTGAGTAAAAATGAGACTTCACCATAGTCTCAAATTTTGCCCTAAGTCTGCTTGAAAAGTTTCTAAAGTAGTAGTCATCCCATGTTTGAATGGTTTCTTAAGTTAAGTTAAGCATTCATTAGAGCTCCATTAGTTCGTAATACCAAAAGGAGGTCAATGGATTGAGATTTGAGAGTAAAATCTTTTCTTTTGTAAGTTCTTTTGAATTTAAAACTAGAGATGGAACACATTCTTCACTGTAGTGTAGTTCCATATCTGCAAGTTCTTGGTTCTAAGTCTTTTAGGTGAATAATGGTACCATGACAGCCTCCCTATGGCCCTTCCGTGGTATTATTGAACCAAGGATAAAGTCCTAAATGTTTGTCCTAAAAGCAAATATGATTTCTACGGATTATTGGTTCGCTCTTCCTCAAGGATCAAAGCAGTAGGTTCATGTTAAGTTAAACCATGTTGTAGAAATATTATTTAGCATGAGAATTCTTGTTAAACCATGGTCCTTGCATCTTGCTAAGCTTTGTCACTAAATTTTCTTTGATCCATAAGTTCTAAAGCTTTCTTTGACACGCCATTTAGTCATGTATTTTTTACTGGAAACATCCTCGTATAGTTCTTCTAACTCACCAAGCATTATTTCTAATATGTTTCCTTATAGCTGTTTCTATTTGATTCAACACTTGCCTATTTAGCCTATTTTTAAACTAGTATGTATTTGAAATATGATGATGAATGTATAGATTTCTTTACTAGCCAAAAATACATCTCACGTGATTGATTTGCCCTAAAACAGTATGATATCTTCTTCCCTTAAATGTGTTCATAGTTGTGTTAAGTTACCTCTAGTGTTCTAGTTAAACTTGGAAAACTATCTATCTGTTTGTTTTACTAAGAAAGATGAACCTCAGGATTTTTCTTAGATCCATTGATATTGAGGATTATTTTATCTAAGATAAAGTTGCATTTCTTTCCTATATATGCATGCTTAAGAGCTTGTCCAGTTCGTTTTTCTCATTGAATTATATTGTGAAACTGTGAAGGTTCTTTTTTTTAACTTCAGGATTTTTAGAGTTCTGTTTGTTCTTGTATAGCTTTGTGCTTTTGATCTTTGCTGAATTCTTCAAATTTTAAATGTTTTTGTTTAATGCTGGTACTAATTTTATTTTCATTTTTCTTTGGCATGTAAAACTGTGTATGAGTCCACTGGACTCTATCCCCTTCCTCTTGCATTTGCGATGGGCCAAGGAGGCCCAATTAGATTATGAGTCAAACCTCAGCATCAAGTCCGAAAAGGACTGATCCATTCAAGAAGAAAGAAAATAGTCCATTGGCCTAAGTGCCAATGGACACGAACGGGAAGAAAATATACAGGGTTGAAGACGGAGCGGAAACATAATGGGCTTAACCCAATTTTGGTAGTCCAAAATGGACATTTATAGGGGTTTGGGCCTAAGTGCCTAAACCCAACTTCTCCCCTCTTGTAATTTAGTTTTGAATTATATTAATTGAACTTTGTAAAACTCTAACTCTTTTAAACTTAGTTAAATTCCCTTTTGAAGTACCAAGTTTATTTTACAAATCATTTATCATATTTTAAATTGGTTTAAACAATTTTGAGACCTTGTTTCATTTTCAAAGAAGGCATCATTGAGTTACTTGCAAAAAATCTCGTTCAAAATCACATGTTATTTTGCTACAAATATTGTTCTATTTAGTAAAGAATAATCTTTTCTTTACTTGTCAATAAATTCTCATGTTTTCATAAAGTTAGTTAAATAATATAAGTTAGAAAAATAGTCAGAAAACCGCAAGTTACCGGACATTTCGAATGCCTTAAAACTCTTCTCAAAATATTAATATAAACTTCTTACCCGGATTTCTTAAATTCAAAGATTCTTATCTGTTTTACATCTTTTGAATATTTTTCAAAGGTTTTCTTGATTTTTTCTAAAAAATTAAGTGGCGACTCTGTTTTAATTAAGTTGGAGATTTTTATAAGTTTTCAAATTTAATTCACGTCAAAAACTGTTTCAATACGAAATTGCTTTTTCTTTTCAAAAATAAAGAAAGTGAAAAATGCGATAAAATAACTAGTTGCGGGTTAATTTTAACCATGTTGAGTGGTTTCCCAACAACTCTAGATCTCCTCGACTATTTCCAACGCCTATATTTTTATGGTCGTCGGTCGATAGTGTGGGCATATGATTTCTCTTTCGTATCAACTGGGCAAGGCTAACGGGTATACTATCCACATTAGCAAATCGTTCCCCCTTCCCTATAGAGTTCAAAACAAAGCCACACCTTCCCTTGTTGCGTACATAAACACCCTATTCCTAGTATAATTTATGCACCATAGATAGTGTTTGCTAGGTGATCAAGTTAACAAATAATTAAGAGTAAAGGAAGATAAATAACTCAATAATAAAAATTTGAACTAAATAATATGATAGTTAAACATCAACCTTCATGTATTTAACCACAACCCTAGATACTAAAGGTTTAGCTACACATGAATCTCTTTGAAAAAAGAGATTTCATGAGTTTACAAGAAAAGAATCAAAAATAAAACTAGACCTTGTTCTTGAGCTTTGCCATAGGTTTTGCCTTTCTCAAATTAGTTCTTCTTGATAAAATACATGGTAAGGGGGTATTTATAAGGTTTAGGAACCCTTATAACTAAGAAAACCAATCCCAATCGGGTTAGGAGAAGTACCCACTCGCGCCACTGCTCAAAAGCAGAGCAGTGGCGCAAGGAACGCGCAAAACTTTGGAGAGCACCTCAAAGTTGCGCCACTCATTGCCTTTGGGTGTGTGGCGCGAAGCTTGAGCCGCGGATAATCTTCAGAATGTGGTCCAAATCCATGCCACTGCTTGCTTTGCAGCAGTGGCGCAAGGCACAACTAGTTCAACCATTTTTTGCTCGTTTTGCATCGCTTTGCGGCGTCGCTTCTTCCTTGGTTTATTTTGATTCCTTGGTGCTCTTTTTCCTCTTGTTTAAGCTAAAAATACCTCAAGACACTCCTACATAAATAAAACACAAAACATAAGTATAATTCATAATATTTATGATCAAGACGGCACCAAAAAGAGCAAAAATGGGAGGCGAATGATCGTATAAAAGCGTACTTTTAGCCTCTCATCAACACCCCATACTTAAACCCTTGCTCGTCCTCGAGTGAGCTCTACACTCATGACCTAGAATCTACTAAAAACTAAACCAATCAAATACAAGAACACTCAAGCTAAGACTACAATGACTAGATGGCAAGCACTTAGCACAACATGCTTTATTCATTCAAAACTCATAAACGACTACTTTAAGACCTTCTAGCCTCAAGAATTGACTCTAAGGTCATAGAAAACACTCATAACTTACTCAATCAAGAATTCAAGCATTTCACCTACCTATCATCAAACATGCTACTTCACCACAAGAGAGTTACCCATATTCACTCACAAGAAAACAAATTATCACATTAATGTGTATAAATAGAATAGAAGCACTCTCACTCTCATAAAAAAATTCACATGCAACATATGATGACCCATAAGCTTGTCCTTAGTGTACTACTCTACTAATATAAGAACATTAAATTCAAGATCAAGTGGGACTTTTTGGGTTGTAATGTAGGCTAAGGGACGGGTAGAAATTATTTTGGCTAAAACAGTGACTATCTTCCCTAAGCACTTTAATACATTACATTTTTTCATCAAGAACCTTCCTAAATCAACAAACTACTTTCTTCTTCTCTCCTTTCCCATATAATTCTTTCTTCTCATATCTTTAAGCACGTTCACACACCACTAGTAAGGAGTACTCAATTATCAAACAAAATTTTTTTTCTTTTTTTCCACTCCTTACTAAAGTATATGAATTTTTCTTGCACCTTTAAACTTTTCTACAGGTTTTCATCCTCAACTATTTCCTTTTTTCCTTTCTTACTCCCTCTAACTTTTATTTTTCAATTAAAGTGCTTAGGAGTTTTGTATCAAATTAAAGGTCAATTGAAACAAAAGAATTAAACTTTAGATATGGCTATCAAAAGAATAGGCTAAAGGCTCAACGGGGCTAACTAGAGACATTTTTTGAGTAGGCAAAGCAAAGGATAAAAATTGGCTAATCAAAAAATGCCTATATCATCTCCTAAACTTAAAATTCTTCATGTCATTTTGCAAACACATCGGGAGAATTCTAGACATCAATATGAAAGTATGGAATATCACAAAATTCTAACACACATCGCACATGTTCGACTCAAGAAGGATCCATACAGACTCTCAATCAAGCAACCAACAAAATTTCAAATTTAGGCCAAACATCATATAAGAGTCAAGTAAAAGAGCCTAGGTGTCTCAAAAGAAGTCATTCAAACTTTCACACAGCATGCTTTCAAATTCAAAACAAACTTGCATCATTCAGTCAATTATAGTTCCTAACAAGAGCACCTAACATTCAATGGGTCCTAAAGACTATCTAACTCCTAATGACTAACTCTTCCCTCAAGACTATCGTCAACCATCCATCATCGAAAAGAATCATTCTACCTAAAAAAACTACTCCTAAAATTAAAAATAAAAAGGATACTCAATTCAAAGGGCTCCCCCTCGGAAAAGAACTGAAAAGAAAAATCAAGGGGTGGACGAAGTATGCCTCTAAAAAGAAACTAAAAGCTAAAAGCTAAAAACTATCCTAACTAAAGAATAATAGAAAATCTTTCTGTTTTTAGACTTTTTCAATTTTTTTCTAGTTTTTTTTCATCTAGCTTAGCAAAAAAAATAAAAAATTAACAACCTATGGCATACTTCACCCTTAAAAAATAATTAAATATATCTCAACCCACACTTAAAGTCATGCTTTATCTTCAAAGCAATAAATAAGATAAAAAAAACGGGTTAAAAATACTTCTTGAGACCCTCTAGGGCCTAGCTAGCAGTATCTTTCTTCAAAATGAATCAAAAAGGGTGAATGATCCCATACTTAAGCTTCGACTATGCTCCTTAGATTCCAAATTTGGGTACTCAGACTTCCCCAAATCTGCAAAAAATAAAAACAAAAATAAAAAGTGACACTATAAAAATAAAATTACAAAAACTTATCTATTACAAAATTGGGTTGCCTCCCAACCAGCGCCTGATTTAACATCGTGGCACGATGCAAGTCACAAATGAATCAATTTCTCTTAATCTCTTCCTCCCCCTATGATAGAGGTTTTGCCTCTTTTTCACTCTTGGATGATCACTTTCTTCTTTCACTTTCCTCTTTGTCTTAATATTCCTTTTCGGGTCACTGTCCAACTATCTAAACACATGTTCATGCTCCCTCAACAACTTGAGCAATTCGTCTTGCTGCACCTCAGACAATTTAGTAGTAATATTCAAAGTTTCAACTTTTTCACACCCACTCTCTTACACTCCACACTTATTTTCAACCACCTATGTGATCATGCACAAATCTCTGTAGTGTGAAAGAGTGGAGAGTGATATATACCTTGAATCTCTCCTCCTCATCATGAACCCTCATCTTTAATTCTCCTTTCTGCACATCTATTAAAGCTCTACCAGTTGTAAGAAATGGGCGTCCCAAGATAACAGGTACCTACTCATCTGCTTCATAATCCAAAATAATAAAGTCAGTAGAAATTACAAACTTACCCACCTTGATGAGCACATCCTCAATTATGCCCTCTGGATATACACGAGACCGGTCTGCTAGCTGGAGATAAATAGTGGTGGGACGTGGCTCTCCCAAGCTAAGTATCTTGAAAACAGATAGAGGCATCAAGTTAATACTCGCCCCAAGACCACATAATGCAAGCCAAACTTTATCTTCACCAATTTGTATGGGGAAGGTGAAGCTCCCAGGGTCTTTGAGCTTTTGAGAAAGTTTGCTCAATACCCTCGAACTACACTCTTCAGTGAGTGCAACCGTCTCAAACTCTCTCATCCTTCTCTTTCTATCCACTACATCTCGCAAGTACTTAGTATACTTTGGCATGTCCGTCAAAGCATCAATCAAAGGAATGTTGATGTGAAGCTGCTTGAAGATATCAAGGAACTTCTTGTACTTAGAATCTTTCCTGCATTTATGGAACCTTTGGGGGAATGGTAGTGGAGGTCTCTTTCTTACCATCTCAGGCTGCTCAATAGTCTCTTCTTCAACTACTTTTTTTGGCACATTCTCTAACTCTTGCTCAGGTGTTGGTGTTGGATTTGGTGCAGGACTCAATGCTTGTGGAAACGGAGGTGGATTCTTATTGTTTTCAAGCCCCTATCCCCAGTGACCTTTTCTTAACTTCCTTTGTGGGGGCTCTGCTTCTTGCAACCCTCGCCTATTCTTTAAGGTAATAGCCATGACCTGCTTAGGCATCTCTGTATCACTAGGCAAGGTACCTTGAGTCCTATCATGAAGTGTGGTGGCAAGTTGCCCCATCTGAATCTGTAATTCAGTTATAGCCTTCTTTGTCTCAACATTAACCTGTGCGTGTGCCTGTTGAACTTGCTGTTATTGGGTCATAAACTGCCTTAGAGTTTCCTTCAAAGAATTACTCACTTGTTGACCCTATTGTACATACTGTTGTCTCTGGCTCTGCTAAACTCCACCTCAAGAGAAGTTTGGGTGGTTTCTATAATTTTGATGCCTCACATAAAAAATAGACTCGAGATTCAATGGACATCCCAAATAAGCATGGTTCTCACCACACTTTTCACAAAATAATAATGTTGCTTGAACCTGTTGTACTTGCTTAACCTGGCTCACATTTGGTTTGGTGACCAATTTTTTTACTGTGTTGACCAGCTGACTAATGTTAGACCTGGCATCTTTTGAGTCATGGTGAATATTCTGCTGGGTTCTGTATAATCTCTCTGCCCTGCAGATATAAGGTTAAGCAACACCTCTATTTCATTATAGCTCTTAGACAAGATTTGCCCTTGAGATGTAGCATCAAGAAGTGATTTTGAGTCTGGCCTCAACCCTTCAATAAAATTATGCCCAATAATCTCCTTGAGTTGCTGATGGTGCGGACAATCTCTCAAATATCCCTTGTATCTCTCCCAAGCTTGGGGAAGGGATTCAACATCTTTTTGAAAAAATTCAGAAATTTTGCCTCTGAGCTCTTTTGTTCTTTGAGATGAGAAGAACCTATTGAGGAACCCAGACAATATATCCCACGATATGATAGAACCGGCAGATTAACTTTGCAACCACTGCTTCGCCTCTCCAATCAGTAAGAAATGGAACAACATCAACTTCACATATTCATCACTCACATTCTGGTAGTGAAAATTATCACTCAAGTCAACAAACTCTTGCAGGTGCTTGTATGGGTCTTCATGTGGTTTACCCTCAAATTGACAAGTGTTCTACACTAGTTGCACCATGCCTTCTCTTAGCTCAAAGTTCCCTGTAATGGTTGGCTTGACAATAGCTTTGGAGGTATTTTCCCGATTCGTCCTTGCAAAGTTAAGCACAGGGACATGTGGTGGAGGATCAGGCTGGACTGCAGCCCTATTTTCAATATTATTTGGATCAATTAGGTAATTCATGTGGTCACCCATAACAATCAGACCTCTGAGAGTGCGTTCAAGCTCATGATCAATAGGAATTAAGGGATTGCCTTGACTCCGAGTGTTTAGCATAAACTAACTTGTGACCTGAAATAAAAAAAAATAACAAACAAAAGTGAAATTTGAATAGTTTAATAAATATCCAAAGTAGTATCAATTTCAAATCAAATCCCCGGCCAATGACGCCAAAAACTTGTTGCGTCTTTTTGCACAGCCAAGTGTACATGGTCGTACAAGTAATATAGGATGTGAGTCCAGATATCATACCCAAAGAATTTGACGTATTGATTAACTAGGTTGAATTCTTATACGAGCTATTCAGTAGGTAATCAATAATGAAGAGTGATTTGTGTGTTTTGAAAGAAAATAAATGACAAATTATAGACAATCTTTGATTTGAGGTTGTAATTCGAATTTGAGAAAAGATCCAGGGTCATGGTCTTTCGACAATCCAGTTGAGTTTTCAAACCATACGTTTAGTTGATTTCCTGAGTTACTAGTTGCGATTTAATTTTAATCATGTTGCATTTTGCCAATAACTCTAGGTCTCCTCGACTATTTATAACGCCTATATTTCTATGGTCGTCGGTCAATAGTGATGGGCATATGATTTCTCTTCCGTATCAACTAGGCAAGGCTAACGGGTATATTCCTATCCACGTTAGCGAATCATTCTCCCTTCCCTATAGAGTTCACAACCAAGCCCTACCTTCCCTTATTGAGTACATAAACATCATAGTCCTAGTCCAATTTATGCACCATAGATAGTGCTTTCTAGGTGATCAAGTTAACAAATAATTAAGAGCAAAAGAAGAAAAATAACTCAATAATGGAAATCCGAACTAAATATTATGATAATTAAACATCAACCTTCATGTCTTTAACCACAACCCTAGATACTAAAGGTTTAGTTACTCATGAATCTCTTTGGAAAAAGAGATTTCATGAGTTTACAAGAAAAGAATCAAAAATAAAATAAAAGAATAAAACTAGACCTTGTTCTTGAGCTTTGCCGTAGGTTTTTCCTTTCTCAAATCAGTTCTTCTTGATAAAAAAATATGGGAGGGGGGTATTTATAGATTTTAGGAACCCTTAGAACTAAAAAAACCAATCCCAATCAGGTTAGGAGAAGTACCCGTTCGTGCCACTGCTCAAAAGCGGAGCAGTGGCGCAAAGAATGCGCAAAACTTCAAAGAGCACCTCAAAGTTGCACCGCCCCAAGGATCAACCATCAGAGAGGAAGCAAATGAAGGACCATGGCGCACTGCCTGGCATCCCACCCCAGAGGTTGAACAACAGAAATAAGCTTGGTGCTATGGTCGGTGCCCCGCGCCAGACCCCAACCAGCGTAATAAATTTTTTAGCAAGCCCAATAAAGATTGGAGGATGTTTCCTATACTTATAAATAGTCCCTAAATAATATTTTAACATAACGTTTTACCTAGAAAGAGCTAGGAGTTTCTGTGGAGGCCGAAGAATATTAATTTCATGTTTTTTACTCATTTATTATTTATTTTTATATTTTTTTAAAATGAATTATTGTAATTTGTAACGACTGGGTACGTTATTACGTGTATTTCAATCGTGCCAAGTTTTAGAGTTAGAAAACTCTGAATTTGGCAGTTTGAAATTCTGGGCTATGCTAGCTTTGGCCGGTTTTGGAGCGAGGTAGAGTCTAGGAAAATCCGAGTAAGGATTGGTTTATGTGTCTTGGTTTGAGCTAGTTTTCCACGTAGCCAAGACATAAAAGAGTCTGGGGGACTTTTCGAAATCGAATTTAGGTAAGTAGAACTCCCAGAATCGCGTTTGACGTGAAGGAGTTGTTTCGGATCATCGGGGAAAGCAAGTGTGTTGTAAATTGGCCAAAATTGGGAGATTTCCAGATATTATGTCCATGACGAGCACAACGGTCTGCCGTAGCAACCTCCGCTGCAGCGGTGGAAAATACTGCCATAGCGGTGCTCAAGGGCGGTCAACCCCACTTAAGACCGCTATAGTGGAAGTCGTCCGCTATAACTGGACCGCTATAGCGGAGCGGAG
>QJPP01002606.1:0-62991 GCA_003996215.1 Jaltomata sinuosa | reverse complement strand
AACACAAGGGTATAATGAAGCTAATATTAGCTCTTAAACCTGATGCAACCTTTCCAAAACAGTAGCTAAACATTTCCCGGGCAGATTTACGTATTTTGCATTAATTAAAGGTGTATCATCACACCTTTCTCCCCTGTCCAATACACATCACACACACACCAACCTACTGCCTCCAATAATACAAAACACATCAAACAGCCCTACACAATTTACCATGCCGAAATACAATAGCAACACATTGAACCCACGGCTTCCGATCGCCGTCCCGTGAGTTCTTAACAACAATTCAACAACAATTGTCCATCCGAACTTCAATCCAAAAATATGATTATGGGCAGAGTATTTACCACACTTGAAGGTGTGTTTTATTCTCTTTTAATTGATGCCTTGAAAAGCTTAAATACCCCTACACATACACCAACAAGAGAAGAAGATATCTCTTAATTGTTACACAATATCTATGTGTTAAATCTTAAGAAAGGGGCTGCCATAGTTCATGTCTTTCTTACCATAGGATACCCTAGCTATATGTAGTAGATTAATACCAAGATAACAAGTTGTTTAACTCACCTTAAACTTGAATGAATCTTGATCTTCTTAGAACCCTAAAGAGAGAGAAGGGCTGCCAAAAGGAAAGGAGATAAGAGAGAATTTTTCCAGCTTTTTGTGATCAATATTGATCAACAAAAGGTCTGTATAAATGGACCTTTTTGGCCGACTTTTTTGAGTATATTTGGGCCAAAATGGGTCAAGAAACTTGGGCCAAAATTACCCTTTGCTTGGGCCTCAAAAGGGTTAAGTTTTGTGGCTTATTTTGGGGTTCTCTTGGGTCAAAATGTGGTCAATATTGGTGGCTACCTTTTGTAGTTGTTTGGGCTAGATTTGGTTGTGCTTTGATGGGACAACTTTAAGATTCATTTGGGCTACCATTAGGTCTAATAATCTATGGTGTTGCTGCCCGTAATCGGCCCTCGGAACTTAGTTCGTTAGCGTAGGTAGGTGATGCACCTACTTGTCACCTAAGAGCTTAGATAAGTCGAGCAAGCACCGCACTTGTTTTATCTCATTTTCAAAAACCTCATCCTTATACTTTAACTTAACACTTATATACATTTGACCATTTCAAATTCTAGGCCAAAGTACCCCTTCACAATCTCGAGCTCAAATACCTTCGTCGATATTTACTTAGTCACATAGATTTTGAAAGGTACGGGGTGTTACATCCTTCCCCCCTTAGAATCATTCGTCCTCGAATGAGGGTAATGCATATAGAGCTCTAGTCCCTTAGGATTTTTTTTGAAATTTTGGCAGAGTTTCCTTTATAATTGGGACTATCCAAAAACCTGAAACTCAGCAAAAGTCCAGCACGATGCCTCACAGGGCGATACAACTATATACAATTAAATGTAATCATTTTCACATGTTCAAACCTGATCATATTTGCATAGTAGGAAGAGTATCAAGAACATAAGAATATGGCTTACCTCTATACTATCTTAAAGTCATAAATAACTGGGGATGCTTTTCCTCATTTCTTCCTCGGCTTCCCACGTCATTTCTTTGATATTATTATTTCTCCACAACACCTTTACTGAGGCTACTTCTTTGGTTCTGAGCTTTCTAAATTGACGATCTAGGATAGAAATTGGTACTTCCTTATAGTATAAGTCTTCAGAAAGTTGAACATCTTTGATAGGCATAATACGTGAAGGATATCCTATGCACCTTCGTAGCATCGATACATGAAATACAGGATGGACTGTCTCCAATTCTGTGGGTAAATCTAGCTCGTATGCCACTTTTCCTACCCTCCGAATGACCCTGTATGGTCCAATATATCTTGGACTAAGCTTTCCCTTTTTACCAAATCGCATAACTCCTTTCATGGGCGAAACCTTTAGGAAAACCCAATCACTAATATTAAATTCCAAATCCCGATGTCGCACATCTGCATATGATTTCTGCCTACTCTGGGCTGTTAGTAATCTTTCTCGGATTAGCTTCACCTTCTCCATTGCCTGATTAACTAGGTCTGGCCCTAATAATCCTGTTTCTCCAATTTCAAACCATCCAATCGGTGATCTACACTTTCGTCCGTATAAAGCCTCATAAGGATCTATTTGAATGTTTGCATGGAAGCTATTATTATAGGCAAACTCAATTAGTGGCAAATGGTCATCCCAACTCCCTTTAAAATCTAGTACACAAGCTCTTAGCATATCTTTGAGTGTTTGAATAGTGCGTTCAGCTTGTCCATCAGTCTGTGGATGAAAAGATGTACTGAGACTTATTTGAGTACCTAAGCCTCTCTGGAAAGACCTCCACAAATTTGCTGTAAACTGAGCACCCCTATCTGAAATAATGGAAATTGGGACACCATGAAGTCGAACTATTTCACTAATATACAACTTGGCATAATCTTCAGCAGTATAAGTTGTCCTGACTGGCAAAAAGTGAGCTGATTTTGTAAGTCTATCTACAATCACCCATATGGAATCATACTTCCGATAAGTACGGGGTAAGCCTGTAATAAAGTCCATGTTGATCACCTCCCATTCCCAGGTAGGTATCACTATACTTTGAGTTAGACCTCCGGGTCTCTGGTGTTCAATTTTTACCTGTTGACAATTCGGGCATTGGGCTACAAACTCTGTAATATTTCTCTTCATATTATTCCACCAATAAATCTGTCGAAGATCATGATACATCTTCGTTGCTCCGGAATGGATTGAATAGCGGGAATAGTGAACTTCTGCCAAAATTTTCTCCCGAATCTCCCCGACGTTAGGTACACATAGACGACCTTGATATCTCAGAACCCCCATCTTCCTTAAGCTCTATTAGTGGTTGCTTCTGTTGTGGAATTTCCTCCCTCAATCTTACTAATTATGGATCATCATATTGTCTTTCCTTTACCTCTGTCATAAGTGAGGATTCTGCTGTGCTTTGAATAACAACTCCCCCATTACCTTGGTCTAGTAGTCGAACCTGCAAATTAGCTAACTGATGTAGTTCTCTTGTCATCTCAATCTTTCTATTTTCCATGTGGCTCAAGCTTCGCATGGATTTGCGGCTAAGTGCATCGGCCACTACATTGGCCTTCCCTGGATGGTACAAAATATGTACGTCATAATCCTTTAGTAACTCTAGCCACCTTCTTTGCCTTAGGTTTAAATTCTTCTGTTTGAATAAATACTATAGACTTTTGTGGTCCGTAAACACGTCTACATGGACTCCAAACAAGTAATGGCGCCAAATTTTCAAGGCAAATGTAACTGCTGCCAATTCAAGATCGTGAGTAGGGTAATTTTGTTCGTGCTTTCTTAGTTGTCTCGAGGCATATGCAATAACTTTACCATGTTGCATTAAAATGCAGCCCAACCCAATCCTTGAAGCATCACAATAAACCACATAACCTTCCGTGCCCTCTGGCAGAGTTAAGACAGGTGCTGAAGTAAGTCTGTCCTTCAACTCCTGAAAACTCTGCTCACATGCATCAGACCACTGGAACTTGGCAGCTTTATGAGTCAACTTTGTCAATGGTGCAGATATAGAAGAAAACCCTTCTACAAACCTTCGGTAATAACCTGCTAAGCCCAAAAAACTACGGATCTCTGTAGCATTCAAGGGCCTCGGCCAATTCTTTACTGCTTCAATCTTTTGGCCGCCAACTCTAATACCTTCGTCTGTAATTATATGGCCAAGAAAAGCCACTGAAGTCAACCAAAACTCACATTTGGAGAACTTCGCATATAATTTATGATTCTGAAGTGTTTGCAATACTGCACGTCAATGATCAGCATGTTCGGCTTTGGACCGCGAGTAAATAAGGATATCGTCAATAAATACGATCACGAATACATCTAGGAATGGCTTGAAGACTCGATTCATTAGGTCCATAAAAGCTATTGGGGCATTAGTAAGCCCAAAAGACATTACTAGAAATTCAAAGTGGCCATAGCTTGTCCTAAAGGCTGTTTTTGGAACATCTACCCCTTTAACACGTAACTGGTGATACCCCAACCGCAAGTCAATCTTTGAAAAATATTTGGTGCCTTACAACTAATCAAAAAGGTCATCAATCCTTGGAAGCGGATACTTATTCTTGATTGTAACTTTGTTCAGTTGTCAGTAATGAATACACATTCTCAAGGACCCATCCTTCTTACGAACAAACAAAATTGGTGCGCCCCATGGCGATGTACTAGGCCTAATAAAACCTTTTTCGAGTAGATCCTTTAACTGTTCCTTTAACTCTCTTAATTCTGCAGGAGCCTACCTGTAAGGGGGAATTGATATTGGCTGAGTATCTGGGATTAGGTCAATGGTAAACTCAATTTCCCTTTCTGGAAGGATTCCTGGAAGCTCATCCGGGAATACATCTAGAAACTGACTCACCACGGGAACCGATTGAAGAGTTGCTGGTCCATCCTCTGTGCTTCTTACTCGGACTAAATGATAAATATAGCCTTTAAAAATCATTTTCTGGGCCTTAAGGTAGGAAATAAACCTACCCCTTGGCGTGGCAGCATTACCTTTCCACTCTACGATTGTCTCTTCCGAAAAATGGAATTTGACAACCTTATTTCTACAATCGATATTAGCATAACATGCAGCTAACCATTCCATGCCCATAATGACATCGAAGTCAGTGATATCTAATTCGATTAGATCAGCCGAAGTGAGGCGGTCATAAATCCACACTGCACAATCTCGATAAACTCGTCTAGCTATAATAAATTCACCAACGGGCGTAGCTACAACAAAGGGTCTAGGCAACAACTCAGGGCCTCTCCCCAACTTACCAGCAACGAGCGGGGTAACATATGAAAGAGTAGAGCCAGGATCTATAAGTGCATAAATAGCATGAGTAAAAATAGTCAATGTACCTGTAACAACATCAGGTGACGATTCCAAGTCCTGGCGACCGGCTAGAGCATAAGTGCGATTCTGACCACTGCCTGAACTGGATGCTCCTCCTCCTCCTCTACCTCTACCACGACCTGATGTATCCTGTTGGCCTGTCCTAGGGGGACGAATAGTAGATGAAGAAGCTGCCATCGACCCAGTAGGCTGGGACATCTCACCCCTACCTCTACTCGGACAGTCTCGCATAAAGTGACCAGGATGCCCACATGAATAACAAGTATCTGAACCCAGACGACATATCCCAGGATACTTCCTACCGCACTGAACACAAGGTGGTAAAGGTGGCCTCATCTGACCTGAATGCCCCTGGCGATAGGAACTGAATGCACCTAAACTGTGGCCTGGTCCAGTCTAAAAAAATGATCATACCTCTGCCTTTGCAACTGATATGGGGCACCACTAGTAGGGTGGGGTGATCGCCTGTTAAAATGTGGCCTAACATTACCTCATGGCTCTACATAGGACCCAATAGATCTAGCCCTCTTATTCTGATCCCTTTCTCGGCTTTGGTTATCTCCAATTTGTACTTCAAGATCCTCTGCAGTCTGAGCAATAACCTGTATCTTAGAAATATTCATATCCTCTTGTGTGGCTGCTATTGTTAATCCCTTAATCAATTCATCCTTAAGGCCACACACATATCGATGAACTCTAGCTCGCATCGTACTCATAATATCGGGGGCGTACCTGGCTAATGAATTAAACCTGAGGCTGTATTGTCCAACATTCATATTGCCCTGCCTAAGGGCTAGAAATTGATCAAGTCTGGCCTCTCGAACCTCCTGTGGAAGATAGTGAGCTAGGAAGGCCTCTGAAAATTCCTCCCATTCAGCTGGGGGTGCATTTGATCCCCTAGACCGATCCCAAGCCTCGAACCATAAAATGGCCACATCTCGTAACCTGAAAGATGCAAACTCCACTGCCTCCACTACTGTTGCATGCATGACTCGAAGTACTCGATAAGTCTGATCAATAAACTCTTGAGGATCCTCACTTGGGTCAGAGCCTGTAAATATAGGAGGACTTAGGCTGATAAACTCTCGAGCCCTAGAACTTTTTGAGCCACCTGACCTAGCACTCGCTGATGCCCCAATTTGTTGTTGTTGTGTGGCTACTATCTGGGTCAATAATCGAACATCACTCCTGATGTCCTGGTCCTCTGCTTCAGGTGGAGGAGCTACAGGTGCTGGTTCATCTCTAGCTATCTCAGATGCCACTGGAGCAGATGGGGTCAGGGGTACTGGATCCCCTCTAGTCTCATCAGGTACTTGATGAACTGGGATCTCTGGTGTCGGTGATTCACTTTGAGCCTCAAATCTATCCAATCGAATAGGCAGGGAATGACTAGTACCTTCCCCCGAATCTGTGCCAACCCGTCGGCTACTCAGTTGTCTGGTCACAGGCATTTCTGTAAACAAGGAATAGAAAAACATGAATTAGACTTCAAACATCTTATGACCTCGCTCTATTGCATGATCTAGAAAATGAAAGAAGGATAACAATTCCTAAATGTCCCATAGCCTCATTATTATAGGTATGGTGCACAACACACCCATAAGCAAGACTCTACTAGACACGGCTTGTAGACTCCCTGGGATTCGACGTGCTCTGATACCAAGTTTATCATGCCCCAAACCATGGGAGGCATGACCGACACACGGAGCCCCAAAAGGCCGAAGGTGCCAAAATAGAGTGTATCTCTATTGAACTTGCTGGGGGTATGAGACCGACAAGGTCTCTAAGAATAGCAATTTGAAACACTGAAAGCTCAATAGTAGGTAAGCAACTCAAGGCCGGCAAGGCTATTATCATAGTAGATAGCTAATAACAAGGCCGACAAGGCCATACACAATATTGATGTACATATACACGTCTACAAGCCTCTAGGAGTAAGAAAAATATCTCATATCAAGGACAGGGCCCTGGACTACCCATAAGCTATACATATACATAACCTGGTCAAAATATAAGCTAGACCTCTGACTCGTCAGCTCCAGGAAGAATGGAGCTTAACAAAATGGCTGAACTCTGCAACTCCTACTGAAGAGGTCTATCTGGGTTTTTGTCTGGACCTACAGGGATGAATGCAGTGCCCCCAGGCAATAGGGACGTCGGTATGACAATAATGTACTGGCATGTAAGGTAGAAGCATAAAAGCAAGTCGCAAGTAATAAATCTGAACAAGATATAATATGAAACTTGTAAACTGTAATTGGTAAGGCTCGTTAAGCTCTTTCTCCTTTATTCTTTTTAGAATACAACACATGCATTAACTCACACCACAAATCACTCTTTATAACCCACACTGAACCAGAATAGCCCCTCGGTGCACCCTACATATAATAGCCTCAATATGGCAGTAGCGCCTCGGCGCACACTATGTATATAATGGCCTTAATATGGCAGTAGCACCTCGGTGCACACTATGTATATAATGGCCTCAATATGGCAGTAGCACCTCAGCGCACACTATGTATATAATAGCCTCAATATGGCAGTAGCACCTTGGTGCACACTAACACTCAAACCACGCATAATAAGTGTATTACTAGATTGACCTTTAAAGTTATTCTTGTTATTTATGAAGGTTCATTTAGATAACTTCTTTAGCCTTGGCTTACTAGGTGTTGGACTCAACATACCCAACACATATAAATGGGGATTTTACTTGATAAATTTCCTTGTATACTTTCTAAAGCTTGATTAGGGATCACACTACAAAGAAGAAACTTGACAAAAGGATAACTTACGTTTCGTGCAAAAAGAATCAGATTTTTATAAGAAGGCCACTTGAATCACCATAATGTATAACTTAGTTCCTTAAGACTTTTTGAGTTACCAAATCAGCTCTCTTACAACAGAATACTCAAATTCCTTCTTTCGGAGATTTAGATTTCTATTTCTAGATTCATGCCGATAAGGAATAAAGAAGCCTTAACATACCTTGTTCCTTCCAAAGATTGTGCTTACCAGAACTTGGGATTTCCTTTATTAAGTTAATCTACAACACAAGGGTATAATGAAGCTAATATTAGATCTTAAACCTGATGCAACCTTTCCAAAATAGTAGCTAAACATTTCCCGGGCAGATTTACGTATTTTGCATTAATTAAAGGTGTATCGTCACACCTTTCTCCCCTGTCCAATACACATCACACACACACCAACGTACTGCCTCTAATAATACAAAACACATCAAACAGCCCTACACAACTCACCATGCCAAAATACAATAGCAACACATTGAACCCATGGCTTCCGATCGCCGTCCCGTGAGTTCTTAACAACAATTAAACAACAATTGTCCATCCGAACTTCAATCCAAAAATATGATTATGGGCAGAGTACTTACCACACTTGAAGGTGTGTTTTATTCTATTTTAATTGATGCCTTGAAAAGCTTAAGTATCCCTACACATACACCAACAAGAGAATAAGAAATCTCTTAATTGTTACACAATTTCTATGTGTTAAATCTTAAGAAAGGGGCTGCCATAGTTCATGTATTTCTTACCATAGGATACCCTAGCTATATGTAGTAGATTAATACCAAGATAACAAGTTGTTTAACTCACTTTAAGCTTGAATGAATCTTGTTCTTCTTAGAACCCTAAAGAGAGAGAAGGGCTGCCAAAAGGAAAGGAGATAAGAGAGAATTTTTCCAGCTTTTTGTGATCAATATTGATCAACAAAAGGTATGTATAAAGGGACATTGTTGGCCAACTTTTTTGAGTATATTTGGGTCAAAATGGGTCAAGAAACTTGGGCCAAAATTACCCTTTGCTTGGGCCTCAAAAGGTTAAGTTTTGTGGCTGATTTTGAGCTTCTCTTGGGTCAAAATGTGGTCAATATTGGTGGCTACCTTTTGTAGTTGTTTGGGCCAGATTTGGTTGTGCTTTGATGGGACAACTTTAAGATTCATTTGGGCTACCATTAGGTCTAATAATCCATGGTGTTGCTGCCCGCAATCGGCCCTCGGAACTTAGTTCGTTAGCGTAGGTAGGTGATGCACCTACTTGTCACCTAAGAGCTTAGATAAGTCGAGCAAGTACCTCACTTGTTTTATCTCATTTTCAAAACCCTCATCCTTATAATTTAACTTAACACTTATATACATTTGACCATTTCAAATTCTAGGCCAAAGTACCCCTTCACAATCTCGAGCTCAAATACCTCCGTCGATATTTACTTAGTGACATAGGTTTTGAAAGGTATGGGGTGTTACATCTAAGAGGTCTCATAACAGTCAGTACCAAAACCTTTCAAACTCATTTTACCGAAAATGGACCCTCGAGGCCATGCAATGTTTAGAAAACCATTTATAGTGGGCCTAAAGCCAAAACAGTTGTAAAATATGCAGAAAATCCTTTGAATTAATGATATTCTCGCAAATAATAGGTTAGCTCAACATCTGACAAACATTCCTATCGGTCCTACACAGGTACAAATATGTCTACAACACAGATAACCAGCCTAAAGTAATATTACAATGTCTGGACTCACGTACATTCCCAAGTATCCCATCGTCTATGGTCTAGAGGCATATTCAAAGGCCACATGAGGCCACCAGGGTATTATCATAATACTACAATGAGTACTACAAACAACGTATAAATAAATCAGACAAAAGAGATGGACAAGGTCTAGGGTACCAACCAATAACAACCCACCCAAAGATGCTAATTAATATAGTTATAACCTATATGCGTAGAATCTAGGTAGGGAACGCCATAGCCTACCTGTCGTCTGACGACTGGTTGTAGGAACGACATCATCCAAGCTCGAACTTCTCCGACAAGTCCCAATTTGCAAAAATACTATCAACACAATAATCTATGCATAAAAACAAAACCAACGATACCCATAATGCTGTAAATACAGCCGAGTCTATATTTAGGTCAAAACTAGGCCCGTAGGCCCCACAACCCAAAACTAAAAACCAAATACACCATGGTGTTCCCCATATTCCTGGGAGACCATGCTCAAAAAATTAGTGGAAATGGACCATCAATGGTGCTCAAAATAGCCCTATACTTTCAAGAACAAACTAGGAATCAAATGAGAAATTACGGGATTAAAGGATGGAATACTTACAATTTGCGACAAGGAATCAAACACGGATGATAAATTAATTACTCCAATGCAAAGAGGTGATCCCACAGTAAAATTTTAGTTTGGAGCCTTTGAAATAATGGAGAAAAATGGATTTTGGGTGAAGAAAACGAAGGAGAAGGTATACATACAGACAGGGATTTCTTCATCATTATCTCGAGAAAAACACCCGAGATCACGATGCATAAATTGGCCAACTCATTGCGATCGCGATGGTCAATCTTCGAGATTGCGATGAACAAAGGAGCAGGGGCTTCATCTCTATGGTGAGAAAACCCTTTGAGATCCCGATGAACAAAAGGGTTCCTTATCGCTATCAGAAAAAACCCTTCGAGATCGCGATGAACAAAAAAGCCAGACGTTCGAGATTGTGAAGGTCTTGCTTCGAGATTGTGATGAACAATTTTTAGCCATACCAGCAACTGAAAACCAATAGAAAAAGATACTTCAATAGGGTATTCCGGGCACAATCAGAACCCGATACTCACTGTAATACCCCGAAATTCGATTCTGTTTTCAAACTCAGAAACTTGCAAAATTTTGAGCTTTCTAGGAATTACGGGTCCAAACCACAGACCCTGGTTAGAACCACGAATCGTGGAATGAACCCGTGATTTGCATTTGCTAGTTCAGTCTCTAATTTGAGAACCACGAGTTGGTTCTACGGGCCGTGGTTCATACCACGGTTCATCCTGTCAACTCGTGGAACTTGATCATAGAGCTGAAATTTTTCACTAGAACTAAGAATCGGGTCTATAGACCATGGTTTATTCTATGGCCTATCCCGTTGACCTATAGAACTCCTTCTACAGCTTGAATACTGAGCCTAGAATCACGACAAAATGTCTACAAACCATAGTTCTTTCTACGGCCCTTACTATTGACTCATACGAAGTAATCTGCAGCCTTACTCTATGTCCAAGAACCACGAGTGGAAACCACGAGCCGTGGTTTAGTCTACAACTCGTGGAATCCATTAGTGACACCTGAAGCCAACTTTGTTTCAACAGTTTTTAATTTAATTCCTCAGGGTATTTTAGACCTTTCTTTCTTATTTTAGCTCCAACTATAAATAGTCTTAGGCTTATTTTATTTAGGAAAACCCCCAAAACAAATTAGTTTTTCCTCTCAAGTTAGTTCTCTAGCGAAAGGAGCGTTCTTCTCCAAATTTCCATACCCAGGGTTTACTCTTCGAAGCTTCAACTTCAGTTTCTTGCAGGGATTTTCATCCATCAGGTATGTGGGATTTCACTAGTGGGTTTCTTTCATCCATTAGGTCCCTAGATATCAGTCAGATCCTCAGTTTTCCATGAAATATTATTAGGGATTCATTGTAAGTCAGTTGTTGTAGCTTCCATGGTACTAATTACATGTTCTTGGAGAATTAGCATAGTTTCTTGTATAAGACCCAGAAACCCTAGCTTGTGTTAATTCCACTATTTCATAGCTTATGCTGGATAGGCAGTTTAGATAGATAATCATGCTTCAGAAATCGAATGCCATATCATTCAGTATATGTATGTTGCATTCTCAGTTAATTATAAGTACTTTAAGCTATCCATTATTTCAGTGCATTGTTGTTTATGTTCTGTTGTGAGTAGACTTAATACCGAGCAGACGAGCGGATGAAGGCTTAGCCATCAGTTTAGGCTATGACCTTTAGTAACAGTCCCTAAGTCATATAACTACGGCACCACTGTAGGTATTAATGGCGTTAGCTGTCAGACTAGGATGCACATCCTTGTCCCTTGAGGACATCAGTAGTGTATCCACGTCAAACTTATTCATACCCTTGGCAAGGTATGAACACCTTTCCATACAGGGTTACAGGTTGGCCCTATAGTTAGCTCAACTTGGGGTATGTCGGTTAACAATACCTCCCACAATCAGATATATGTTGCATTGGCCATGTATTCAGTATTTATTTCAGTATTCAGTTCAGGATGTTATATTCATGATTTATTCTTGGTCATTGCATTCATGCCTCCTAGAAGAGCTAACGCTAGGAATCAGCCAGCAGCTCCAGCAGATTCGTTTAATGAGCAAGTCATACATGCCGAATTCAAGGCTGCTTTCCAAGTTGTTGCTCAGGCCATGACTTCCCAGTTCAATCAACAGGCTGCGGCACCAGCTCTGCCTTAGATCAATACTGCTGTAGCCAGGATCCAGGATTCCACATGGATGAACCCTCTAGAGTTTAATGGGTCCAAGTCAAAAGAGGATCCCCAAGAGTTTTTAGATTATATTCAGAAGGTGACAGACATTATGGGTATCACACCAGTCGAGGGTGCAGATTTGGTTGAATATCAGTTGAAGAGAGTGGCCTACACTTGGTACCAACAATGGAAGGAATCCCGTTGTGCCAATGCAGGACCAGTGACTTGGAATCTTTTCAAGACAACTTTTCTGGACCAGTTTTTCCCACTAGAATCAGGGAAGCCAAGGTTTATGAATTCATTAACCTGAAGAAGAATGACATGAGTGTGAATGACTATGCTCTCAAGTTCACACAGTTATCCAAGTATGCCCCAATGATAGTAGCTTACTCCAGAGCTCGTATGAGCAAGTTTGGATCTGGTGTATCAGATGATGTGGTCAAGGAATTCAATACCGCCATGCTCATCAAGGAAATGGACATCTCCATGTTGGTCACTTATGCTTAAAAGATTGAGAAAGAGAAGATACACTAAACATGAGGAGATAGTAAGAGAGCTAGGACAGGTGACTTTATCCACTCTCAGCAGAGGTCAGAGGGTGGAAACTGCTCTCAGTTTCGTCAGAAGAATTTAGCTCCAGCTCTATCTTCTGTTAGTGCCCCGGTGCCTAAGTTCAAGAAGGATCGACATGATGGAGTGTCTAGCTCTAAGTCTCAAGGTACAGTTAATAGTGAGCGCACAAATCCAGTGTGTAAGAAGTATGGTAGAAACCACCAAGGTGAGTGCATGGCAGGTAGTGGAAATTACTTTGAGAGTGGTAAGCCAGGCCACATGATGAGGGATTGTCCAAGGGTTTCTAAAAGGGGTAAGGATGTTCACCCAAAGACTCAGACTTGTTCTACAACAGCTTAAGTAGGTCTCCCCACTTAGCAGGGTGCCTTATCTGGAACAGGTGGTGGTTAGTGCTAGAACATGTTATATGCTCTTCAAGCTCGACAGTACCAGGAGGATTCTCCCGATGTGGTCACGGGTATGTTGCGAGTCTTTTATAATGATGTCTATGTATTATTAGATCCAAGGGCTACCCTTTCCTTTCTAACTCCATACATAGCAGTAAACTTTAGTGTCAGTCTAGAAACCCTCCCAGAACTCTTCGCAGTCTCTACTCCAGTTGGTGACCCAGTTGGTGCCACCGTAGGTATTAAAGGATTCAGATGTCTGACTAGGCTGCACATCCTTTTCCCTTGAGGACATCAGTAGTGGATCCACGTCAGATTTTCTCGTACCCTTGGAAAGGTATGAACACCCTTCCATCCAGGGTTACAAGTTGGCCCCATAGTTAGCTCAACTTGGGGTATGTTGGTTAACAATACCTCCCACGGTCAGATTTATGTTGCATTGGCCATGTATTCAGTATTTATTTCAATATTTAGTTCAGCATGTTATATTCATGATTTATACTTGGTCATTGCATTCAGTCCAGCTCTCAGTTATATGCCAATATATCTATTTCTATGTTCAGCTGTTTATTGTCCAGTTTAGTACATATCCTGCATGCTTAGTACATCCAAAGTACTGACGCATACTTTTGTGCTACAATGTTTTATTATGTAAGTTTAGGTATTCAGTATCCAAACCATGCTTAGTTGACTTCCAGTCCATACTCAGCAGCTTCATTGGTGAGTCCTCACAGTCCGAGGATGATAGACATGCTTTACTTTTCAGTCTTCTTATTTTCGTTTTCAGATTGTTAGAGTTAGATGGGGGCATGTCCCAGCAACTCATACCAGTTAGAGGCTTTCAAACATATACTAGATTCAACTTGAGTTTTTGGTGTTGTTTTTAGATTTCATTATACTCTCTTATATATTTTATATACTAAAAAGTTTGGGCTTTTCCCCACTACATATGTTAATTGCGTTTAGCTTCCGCACAGTGCATGTTTTGGATTGAAATTGTCTAGATATGCCATGCC
Organism: Jaltomata sinuosa; assembly: GCA_003996215.1. Classification (NCBI taxonomy): domain Eukaryota; kingdom Viridiplantae; phylum Streptophyta; class Magnoliopsida; order Solanales; family Solanaceae; genus Jaltomata; species Jaltomata sinuosa. Next base: position 48,819 of record QJPP01002606.1, on the reverse strand, counting down.
ATGGGTTAGCTTAGGGTCACTTGTGACACCAAGCAGTGTGTTGCGTCCAGGGGGTAGTTGCAGGGCATGATACTGACAAACCAAATATGCTATTAGAGTGGAAACGATATTCTGGACTCAATGAAATCGATGAAACTTCCATATGAGGTCATTTTGGAGGAATGTTGACCCAACTCAACACTAGCTAAAATCAACCGAACACCCAAAATGAGCCCAACTCACACGGAACCCAAACCAACCACCCACCTAACCCAAATGCAATATTCTGGAGCTAACAACACTGACGAAAATTCCATCCGAGGTCATATTCTCATAATATTAACCAATGTCAACCATAAAAACCCAACTTTCCTAAAACCCAAACCGAGAGAGAATTCCAAGCTGAAAATCTCTCAGATCCTGACCAAAGGTCCAACTACACCAAATTCCACGCTCTGGAGCTTACAGAACTATTGGCATTTACTTCCGAGCACGATAGCTAAGAATGTTGACTGAAGTCAACAATTTCCAAAGTAAAAGTTCTAAAATAGGGAAACGTCCATAAAGACCAAATAAACAGCCCAGGCACTGAACTACTGGTCCTAACAAACCATAAATGACTTGGGGCCGCTACAGGCAAGATCTAACAGTATAAAGAAGGTGAAAATACGTAAATGACCAGAAGGGTCATTACATCACCCGCCAATGGTAAGATTTTTATTTATTTCTTCAAACACATTTTAGAAATTAGGTATATATAAACTAAGATCATTTTGGCAACATTACTCATCATACAAACAAAGCTCACTCTATCGATCGAATCAAACTTCTCTCTTCTCTAACCCTAGCTTGACTGTAAATCTAAGCCAATGTTCTCAGATTTGTGCTAATCTCTACTCGTATTTGACTATTAGAAGCTAAAATCTGCCCTCTCATCTCTTTTAGGGTTTGTGTGATTTTAGTTAGTTTTTTCACTACCAAAAAACAACTGTTAGCCATGGGGTTTTAGCCATGATTTCAATAACTGTGGTAAAATCATTGCAAAAAAATATGGCTATTAGCCATGGTTTATTAGCCACGATAGCAGAAATCATGGCAAAACTAACTAAAAAATATTTGATTATCTATGCTTAGTGAAGTGAAGCTAATTTTTGCACCAATAATCATGGCAAAATTAGGCGGGTACAATTTTACCCCCTCCTTTTTCATTTTTCATTTCCCCCCAATTATTTACCAAAATTTAAATAGTTAATTTCTTCTTTTGTCTTTTATTCAAATCTGATTTTTTCACTCTCTCATTCTCTTTAGAACATAGAGTGAAAAGGCTCAGAGCATCATCTCTGCCGCTTCTCTGTCGTCTATCATCTTTCTCCGTGCCCTTCTCAATCATCCATCATCTGTCTTTGCCGACCATTGTCAGAACATGTATTTACGTTTAATTTGAATCAGTTTTCTGATAGGCTGAGTCCAGTTTATTTCTTCATCGTCCACTATCCACAAAGGCTCAATGTATTTTTTCTCCATGTTAATAGTTCTAAAATTAACAATCAGGGAGTGTGTTTCTTAACATCTTGTCTCTTATTCTCCCTGCTCAGTACTCCAATTTTCTTAATTTTTCAATTGGGGTTTTCTTATTATTCGGTTTTGACCTAGGTTATCTGCTGCGTTTTTCAATTTTTGAGGCTGAAAACCACTATTGCATGTTGTTTTACTGCAAATTTTAGGTTGAATGTAAAAAAATAAATAGTTAAAGCCATTATTGGTTTGAACATTTTCTAGCACTATATTAATTGCAGCAAACCAAACATTGACCTAGACAATTATGGGAGCATATTTAGTACATATGCAATGTTCCTTAGTCAAAACACTACTTGACACACTATTTGACTTGATTATGTTGGTGAGGATATTTGTTTTGCGATTCAGAAATTTTGTATTTTGTTGCATTTATTAGGGCTTTGGATTCTCTAGATGTGATTTGAATTATACAAGTAATTATTTTAGTGGTCTAATTTTGTTAAGAGTTGCTAATCATGTTTTAGCTTCCCTATTTTTGATTTTTTTTCATGTTTTGTATGTGAATACAAAATTAGAGAACCTTCAGTTTAATATAGAACTCATAATTGATATTAAACAAGTACTTGAATGGAAGCCCAAATAGAGTTGAATGAATAATGAGGATTCATAAAAATGATAGTGGGGTTGAGGTGTAGTAGTTATTGTATTGTCATCGAATATTGTGAAAAAGATTGGATGTGTAGTGACAAGTACTAATTCTCATGTTATTAAAGATTGTCTTAAGATAATTCCTCATGTCAGTGAACATGTATTCAACTTTTATCTTGTAAGAGTGCTAAAACAAATTGAAAATAATCTTTAAGTGATATGTAGTGTGAAGAAACTAAAGAGGCTTATGGTTTTTGCAAATGAGTTATCACTTATAGTTTCATATATATTTATTGGTTGGATGAGTTCCTTGATTTATTTTTGTATTATCCAATGGTGTGGGACCAAACATCATCCTAACAAATATTGACAGTGGACTCTACTACTTTAAATAATTGTGGCAAAGGGCTCTATTTGAACCCCCAACTTGTTGCTGAAAGATAGAAAAAGATTAACAACACATTATGGCATAACACATAGTTTCCGTGAGCTCGAAGCAAATCTTTCATTTCTTTATGCTACATAAATGTATTTTGTGACATTTTTTATTGATTCAATTGTCTTGATTGTTAATTTTTAGGTTTTGCTCAGTTATTATTTGGTCAAGCTCTGTTATAATTATAATGACCCTTCCGGTAATTTATGCGTTTTCACCTTTCTTGTACCGTTAGAGCTTGTCTGTAGCGGGCCAAAGTCATTTATGGCTTGTTAGGACTGGTAGTTTAGTGCTCGGGCCCTTTGTTTGGTCTTTTTTGCCGTTCCTTGTTTTAGAGAATCGTTGACATCAGTCAACATTCTTGGTGAACATGCTCGGAATCGAATTTTGACAATTCCATTAGCTCCAAAGCATGGACTTTGGTCTAGTTAGACCTTTGGTCAGGATCCGAGTGCTTTTCAACTTAGAATTCTCTCTTGTTCTGTGTTTTTAGGCCAGATGGGCTTATTTGGTTGACATTGGTCAACATTTGAAGAAGACGGCCTTGAATTGAAATTCCTTCAGTGTTGTTAGCTTGAAACATCGAGTTTAGGCTAAAAGGACTATTGGTTTGGGTCTCGAGGCTTCTGGGCTTGATTTTGGCCATTGGGTTCCATTTTAGAAATAGTTGGCTAAACGTTGATTTTGGGCGTGGGGCCCACTTTTATTAAATCCACCTACGATGGGATTTTCATTGAATCCATTAGATCCGAAATGCTGTTTCTAGTCAAATAGCTCAGGTGTTTTGTGTTTGTGGGACCCAAGATGCATTCCAGGGGACCCAAAGTGTGAAAATCTGCCCTTGACATCTGGTTGCTGTCATAGCCCATTTTGTTAATCGCGAACGCAGGGATTTGGACGCGTTCGCATAGGGCAAATTCTAGCTTCCCCGATTTTGTTCTTCGTGTTCGCGGGCCTTGGCCGCATTCGCAAAGGGCATTTGGCTAGCCGCCCATTTTGTTCTTCACGTAGGCGACGCCTTGGCCGCGTTCACGAAGTGCAAGGCAGTCAACTTTAAATTGGATTTTCCTAATTCCATCTTCATTTCTCCAAACATAACACCTCTGTTCCTCTATATCCAAGAACCCCCAAATACACCATATTTATCCATTTTTGACCCCAACTGATTCGGGGATAATATTTCATTGATCCTAGCTCATTTATTGACTTCTAAGACGGGTAAGTTCTCTCTTTAATTCCCGTTTTCCCCTTTGATTTCCCTCTTTAAATCCTTGCATGGTGGGCTATTTTAGAGCCCCATTTCATGTCCGTTTCCACTTAAATTTTGAGCATGTGTTCCCGGGATGGTAAGGATCACATGGGTATTTTTTATTTCTGGTTTTGGGTTACGGGGACCCACGGGCCCGTTTGTCACCAGAATTTCGATCCGATTATGTTCATAGCATTATGGGTATCGTTAGTCTTGTATTAATGCCAAGATTATTGTTTTGATAGTGTTTTTGCAAATTGGAGCTTCCCAGAGCAGTTCAAGTCTAGACGACGTCATTTTCGCAGTTAGTCATCAGATGATATGTAGGTTACGACCTTCCCTACCTAGACTCTGCCTATATAGGCTATAACTGCATTAACTAGTATCCTTGTGTGGGTTGTATTAGGTTAGTTCCCTAGACTTTGTCTGCCTTTTCTGCTCGTTTATTTTATACAATGATTTTAGTATTTGTGTAGTATTGTATATTTTCTTTGTGGTCCTGTGTAGCCTTGTATTGACTCTGGAATATATATGGTGGGTTATTTGGGAATGTTCTTAAGTCCCGAACATAGAGATATCCTTTTAGGCTGGTTATGTCTATTATAGAGCTGTTGAGCATGTGCAAGGCTGGTAGGATTGTTTGTGAGCCATTGGGCTAATTTATATATGTGTGTAAGCATATCAACAATGAAAAAGATTTTCCCTGCATGTTTTATCACTGTTTTGGCTTCAGGCCTACTATAGATGGTTTTCTAAACCTTGCATGGCCCCGGGGGCCCATTTTTGGTATAGATGATGATAAAATAGGATTTGAATGATTTCACACTGCTTTCCTACTAATTCTAGGCTCGAAAGGGCAGAGCACTGGACTTGATTTTATTACTAATTTAGACTCGGATACATTTTGGGCACCCTTTGAGAGGGTTATTAAGACTTTTACTACTGATTTAGACTCGAGTATCCTTCGGGCACCCTTTGAGAGGGTTATTGAGACTTTCATCACTCATTTAGACCCGAGTCTAATTCGAGCACCCTTGAGAGGGTCATTTAAGATTACTACTACTGTTTTAGACCTGGTTCGATTCCGGGCATGTACTATGAGGTTTCGAGTATTGAGCTACTATATGAGATTGCACGGTTATTGTATGTGGTCTATCAGTAGACCTCTATGGACCTTGTCGATCCAGGACCTAGGGATTTGGGCTGCATATGCCAGAAGAGGGGTGTAAGGCATCAAAGAGGTACACGAGTAGAGTCCTTCCATGGGTCCTTCCTCTATATGGGCCCTTGAGGTACTTGAGGGGGAACATACCAGTTACTTTCACATCATATCATTATCATGGATTTGGCACACTGATTCCACCTTTGTTTGCTGTGTTTTTAGTGTACGATCTGGTTGTATGGATGGCCGGAGGTTTTTTTTTCACTTGATTGTGTTCGTCAGTTGTATGGGCGGCCTTTGGGACTGTAGGTAGATTATATTGCTTTTGTCATCTTGTAGAGATAGCTTGGACTTTTGGTATTGATTGGATCAGTTGTTTAGCCTGTGGAGGCTCCGATTATTGGACGTTGAGTATTGAGGGGCTAGTTGGCCCCCTATTACTGAGATTCTAATCATGTAGCTTTCTAAATAAGTGTGGAGTTTAATTCCTATTTTATCCTGGCCTTATTTAGCTAATCTTGATACTTGTGGGTTAGTTATTCCATCTTAGGCTTGAATTATAAGTGAACTACATTTATTTTTATCTTGGTATTTGATTTCTTAGGCATGTTTCTATTAGTATGTGATTTCTAGTTCAATTGTTGGCTTGCTTTCCTTCCTTCCTATTATTTGAGATTACCGGTATACCGCCCATCTCTTTGAATTTTCTTTATATATATTATTGTTGCAAGGATCCCAGGTGCATCCTTTTTCCTTCATTCTTCTGTGTTCTATGTGTATATATCTTCCGTGCTACCATTATTTACTTATAACTCTTGGTTGTCTATTCTCTGTGCTAGTTCCTTGTGCTTTAACTATTGCATCCATGACGGGTTTCTTGCTATCTGCTATTTACTATTTTTATATCTTATATATGCTCAGTCGGCTGATGATGCCTACTAGGTACACGTTACGTAGCAATTGGTGCTTATACTACACTTCTGTATCTTTTTAGTGCAGATATTAGATGAGCCTTCGCCATTGATCGCGTTGGAGACTCGTGCAGTCTTTGGATTTTTGAGACTAGGGTGAGCGCCTGGCGGTCAGGGCTTGACCACGTCTCCTCTTTTGTACCGTTACTCATTATATATTCAGAAAAAGTTGTACTTATCTTTTGTTACTTCTAGCACTTGTATTCTATTAGAAGGTTTTGTACTATTGATACCAAGTCATGGATTTGGTGTACTTTCATTATGTATATTTTAAGGGTTTTACTTTTGCTTTGTCTATCTTTTATATTCTGCTTCTTCTTATTTATGCTTATTGTGCATATTGGTTAGGTAGTAGCCCATTACTAATAGTTCTGGCCTATGGGAATTGGTTCGCATACTGGGGGGTTGTAAGTGCCATTATGACCTGAGAAATTAGGTTGTGACAGCTTGGTATCAGAGCTCATGACGTCCATGTCCTATCTGCGGGAGGCTACAGGGCATTGTTAGGAAAAAGTTTCATCTTCTTAGATCCTTATTGTGCATTCCTTGCTCTATTAACTTTTAAACTTCAGTTATTTTATTGCTTCTCAGATGCCTATGCCGAGTTTGATAGCGAGTGATGTCGAGGCTTTGGTGCCTGATTCTTAAGTGCTTCCATCAGCGCTAGGACTTTAGGGTGAGAGTTTATCGCACCAGATAGGAGTGTGGGGTCAGCCCAACCTCCGATTGGATTCATAGCTACTTCAGTTCATCAGGACACCATTTCTTGGACTCTGAGTCTTCCGGTAGGTATTTCAGTACATGGTTCTATGAGCAGTGCTTCAGCTAGGGTTGAGCTTTCAGTTCTCTAACAGAGTTCTATGTCGGTGTTAGACTATGAGGCAATATATCATGAGATAGTTAGGCATACTGCTAGGTCTGTGCCATCAAGGCTTCATAGGGTTCAGTGCTTTGTTTGAGTTTTGATTTCACCGCTCTGTATGGTGACCGAGCATTTGGTTACAGTTGGGATGTCCTTTCTTCAGGTAGTGGATCATGCTTGGGCTATTGAGTGTTTATGCCATGAGTCTTATGGAGGTAGAGCTAAGAAGCATCATCGTCAGGATAGTTTCCAAGGTTCTCAGACTCAAGGTAGGGGATTATCTACAAGAGATAGGTTCCATTGCTTCTTATCTACTAGGCTAGTTTCGGTTCCCTTACAGGTTTCAAAAGGTGGATATGCAGAGAAGGTTGAGCAAAGTAGATGTGGTATGGGTCGGGTTCTTTGAGGTTTTCATTCAGGTTGTGTAGGCCGTGGTGGCCGATCAGGTTCAGCGAGATCTTCTCGCCCAACTTTTTTCTGTGGGTTTTGCTTTCAGTGCGGTGAGTATGGCCACTATGTTTGGGATTGCCCCATGATCGCGCATTCCAATCAGTGTTGTTGTTATGATTATGGGGTGGTTAGCCACAATTCTAGCGATTATCCCTGGTGAGGGATGGTTGAGCCTTCAGATTCGACTACTCAGTCCAGATTTAGATCCCGTCAGTCCAATGCTCCTCTTGGTAGGCCCGAGGTAGAGGTTCCTGATATCGTTACTCCAGGTTAGGCTTTTGTTACCTTTGACTTGTGATAGTAGTATTCGCGGTGTGATTTCTCCCCTTCTATTATTTATTTGCTTATATGCCTACCTGCTACTTGTTTAGTAATTTGACTACTTGAATTGTAGTATCTACGTATTGTTTTCTTGGTAGTTTATTCTCTAGTAGTTGATGAGGTGAGTTGTCCTTGTCAGGTATTTACCCAGAGTTGTAGCTCGTGGATAGTTCTTGTTAGTCTTATTCCTGGTTGGGTTTGTTTCTTGTTCCATTGTGGCTCTAGACTTGTGTTAAGTCTTCCGTGTTGAGCGTTCCTAGATGGTTGTTACCTAGGTGGTTGTATAGCATTGTCTAGAAGTTCTTGTGTTAGTTTGGTATTATCGGTGGTTGTGCCAGGGTTTGAGCTCTCCTATTGAGTGAGAGGTGTTGGTTATGCTAGTGAGTGTGGTTTGGTTTTCTCGGGTGTTTAGAGTCGACCCCCCTCTTGGTTTGGTTGGTTTAGGAGGTTGGTAAGTATGTGGGTTGTTCCTATAGTCCCCTTTAGTTTCTTGTCCGGTTGGGTTGTCTTATTATTTTCCCCAGTTCCAGTTGGAGTGATTTTTCAATCATAATTCTCTAGTTGAGATTTCGATTGTGGCATCGTGGTTGTGTTGAAATCATAGCAGTTTTGGGTAAGTTGGGCATTCGACCCATTCTTCTCCTGCTTTGTTAAGCTTTGACAAATGTAAGTTTGGGAGCTAAGGGAATGACCCCATGTTCTTATTTGAGAGGATTTGTAAGGTTCAGTATATGCCAAGAAAGGGTTTTGTTTAGTTCAAAAAGGAGTGAGATGACTCCTTGTTCGTGCTTGTGTGTTCTACTAGATGACTAGGGTGATGACTAAGAGATTGCTTTGGGTTATGGGTTGGTGACTTGATTCGACCATCTACAGTTTGCAGTGTCTTTTCCTTCGATTGATTAAAGATTCTGTAGCATCTACAGAGTTAGTAAATTATGTTTTCATGGCCTAGTTGGCTTCGGTTCCTAAAGGTTCATTGATAGCATACGGGTTCGACAAAGGCTTTGGTTGGCTATTTTAAAGTTGGGTTTCAGTATAGTAGACTAGCAAACTACTCTGGATGGTTTGTGGTTGGTTCTCTTCAGTTGCAGCTTCTTGGGTTGGAAAACATTGAGTTTGGACAACTTAGTTTCCCCATTTCAATTATGGAGTGACAGTTGGCCTTGGACACCTATTCCTTGGCTACATATTCCTTGGCTAACCTTTGAATTAGGCTGGACATTCCAGATTTTGGTGGTGTTCTAAATAGTATGAGGTTCCTACTTTCATGGTTGGATAGACTCAGCGGTGTAAGTTCGAGATTCAACAGTTGTGTATGCTAATGTGATTAGGTTGTACGAGTTGAGGCTAGGGAGGCTATTTTAAGTTCTAATTGTACTTTGAGACTGATCGTCATCTTTGTTACCGAGTATTTGAAATGCTTATTTAGTTAGGTCTTCAAGGGTTGTCTTTTAAATGAGGTTCCAGTGTTGGTTAGACTCAGCCAGTATGGGCTAGAAGTTTTGTATGTTGTGTGCTTTGAGATGGTTGGTTTTTGTGCTGATATAGTAGAGGGGTTGATTTGAGCCAAAGAGGTGAGTTGATGGTTTATACAAAATTTCTACAACTAGATGGTGACTTTGGACTTCAAAAACCCTTTCCTTTGCCTACAGAGTATCCTGACTTGATATTGTGGTATGGTAGACTCCTTCCTGAGTTGAGATTTGTAAAGCAATTTCAAATCCGAATGGCATTCGAGTATTCGGAGTAACAACAGTACTTCTTAGAGTTGGGAGCTTAGCTGATGATTACGAGCTTCGTGGTAGGCTTACCACACTCCCCGTGAAGGCTTGGTTTTGGTTTGGGTCTGTTAGGCAGGTTGCCTTGGGTTATTCCTTCTAGTTGACTCAGACTCGGCATGGTGCAACAGTTGGGTTCATTCTACAGTTTGGAAGTTTCTCCATCAACACAGGGTATTCATACATTCCTTTCCTAACCTCGGTGTACGAACTTCAGTCGGGTTCAGTTAGCATGTTTGATGTTAGACAATTGTTCATTCGTTGGTTGTTGGTCAGTCAGGGTAGGTAACTCAAAATTTAATGATATGCTAAGGGTTGTTATCTTGAATGGCAAAGGCTAGTAGACTATAGCTTGGTTTGGAAAGAGTTTGAGCAAAAAGGATAGTTTTGTTCATAGTTAAGTATAAACGGCAACTATGGATCTCCGATATGTCAGTTGATACTTTGAGGATGGTTTCATTGTTTGACTTTTATGCAACTTCCTGTTTGCGGTTCATGAGTTAGAGTTTTGGGTTGATGGATTTTTCTGGTAAAACTTGGTTGTGGTTTCGAGGATTCGAGTTTTGTGTGTTGGTTGCCTTGCTTCTTTAGTTTTGGTGTGGTGTTGATATTTTCTAATTGAGATACTCGAGGTTCAGTCTAGGTTGGCCGGTCTTTGGAGTTTGAGTTTGAAATCTAGCTTGGCTATTAAGAAATTTAGTCTTGGGTGCTTTCTTTAGTTCTTTTCTATTGGGTGCCATTCAGTTGAGGAGGCTACCCGGGGTGTCCTAGAGAGTAGTGTGGGCTTTGTATCCGCTGTTCTTAAATCTTTAGTCTTTCCTTCTTTCCTGACTTTTGGGGATTAAAGTATTTTAAGTAGTGGATGATGTAATGACCCTTTCGGTCATTTACGCATTTTCGCCTTTCTTGTATCGTTAGAGTTTGCCTATAGGAGGCCCTAGTCATTTATGGCTTGCTAGGACTGGTAGTTTTGTGCCCGGGCCATTTGTTTGGTCTTTTTGGTCATTCCTTATTATAGAGCTTTAGGCTTTTTAAACTATTGACTTCAGTCAACATTCTTGGTGAACATGCTTGGAATCAAATTATGATAATTTCGTTAGCTCCGGAGCGTGGACTTCGGTCTAGTGGGACCTTTGGTCGAGATCCAAGAGCTTTTAAGCTTTGAATTCTCTCTCATTTTGTGTTTTCAGGCCAGTTGTGCTTGTTTAGTTGACTTTGATAAGCATTCGGAGAAGACGGCCTCAGATGGAAATTCCATCAGTATTGTTAGCTCCAGAATGTCGAGTTTAGGCTAGAGAGACCATTGGTTCGGGTCCCGAGGCATCTGAGCTTGATTTCGGCCATTGGGTTCCGTTTTGAAAATAATTGGCTAAAGGTTGATTTTGGGTGTGGGGCCTACTTTTAATTAAATCGACCTCCGATGTGATTTTTGTTGATTCCATTAGATTCTTAAGGCCGTTTCTAGTCAAATAGTTCAGGTAGTTTGTGTTTGCAGGACCCCAGATGCGTTCTTGGGGACTCAAATTGTGAAAATATTCCCTTGACAACTGGTTGCTGTCATAGCCCATTTTGTTCATCGCGAACGCGGGGAGTTGGCCGCGTTAGCATAGGCCATATACTAGCTGCCCTAATTTTGTTCATCGTGTTCGTGAGCCTTGGCTGCATTTGCGAAAGGCATTTGTCCAAGCACCCATTTTATTCTTCGCGTAGACGACGCCTTGGCCGCGTTCGCGAAGGCCAAGGGAGTCAGCTTTATGTTGGCTTTTCGTTCTTCCATCTTCATTTCTCCAAACATAACACCTCCGTTCCTCCATAGCCAAGAACCCCTAAATACTCCATATTTCTCCATTTTTGACCCCAACTGATTGGGGGATAATATTTCATCGATCCTAGCTCGTTTATTGACTTCTAAGACGGGTAAGTGCTCTCTTTAATTCCCATTTCCCCATTGATTTCCCTCTTTAAATCCTTGCTTGGTGTGCTGTTTTGGAGCCCCATTTCAGGTCAGTTTCTGCTCAAGTTTAGAGCATGTGCTCCTGGGATGGTAAGGAACACATGGGTATTATTCGTTTTCAGTTTTGGGTTGCGGGGCTCACAGACTGATTTGTGACCCGAATTTCAACCCGGTTATGTTCATAGCATTATGGGTATCATTAGTCTTGTATTAATGCCTAGATTATTATTTTGATAGTGTTTTTTCAATTTGGAGCTTCCCGAAGTAGTTCGAGCCTGAACAGTGCCATTCCCACATCTAGTCATCGGACGACATGTAGGTTATGGTCTTCCCTACCTAGACTCTGCGTATATAGGCGATAAATGCATTAACTAGTATCCTTGGGTGGGTTGTATTAGGTTGGTTCCCCAGACCTTGTCTGCCTTTTCTGCCCGTTTATTTCATACGTTGATTTTAGTATTCGTGTAGTATTGTACATTACCCTTGTGTTCCTGTGTGGCCTTGTATTGACTCTGGAACATAGATGGTGGGTTATTTGGGAATGTCCGTGAGTTCCAGACATAGAGATATCCTTTTAGGCTTGTTATGTCTATCGTAGAGCTGTTGAGCCTGTGCAAGGCCGGTATGAATGTTTGTGAGCCTTTTGGCTAATTTTGTATCTGTATGCGAGAATATCATCCATGAAAAGGTTTTCCCTACATGTATTATTGTTGTTTTGGCTTCGAGCCTACTATAGATGGTTTTCTAAACTTTGCATAGCCTCGGGGGCCCATTTTCGGTATAGATGATGATATAACAGGATTTGAATGATTTCACATTGGGTTTCCTACTGATTCTAGGCTCGGAAGGACAGAGCACTAGACTTGATTTTATTACGGATTTAGAATTAGATATGTTCTGGGAACCCTTTGAGTGGGTTATTGAGACTTTTGCTATGGATTTAGACCTGAGTATCCTTCGAGCACCCTTTGAAAGGGTTATTGTGACTTTTATCACTGATTTAGACTCGAGTCTCCTTCGGGCACCCTTGAGAGGGTCTTTTGAGATTACTACTACTGCTTTAGATCCGATTCAATTCAGGGCATGTACTATGAGGTTTTTAGTGTTGAGCTAGTATATGAGATTGCATGATCTATGTATATGGTCTATGAATAGACCTCCATGGACCCTGTCAATCCAGGACCTGGGGTTTGGGGTTGCGTGTGCCAGAAGAGGGGTGTACAACGTAAGAGAGGTACACGCGTAGAGTCCCTTCTTGGGTCCTACCTCTATATGTGCCCTTGAGGTACCTGAGGGGGAACATACCAGTTACTTTCACATCATATCATTATCATGAATTTGGCACTCTGATTCCACCCTTGTTTGCTATGTGTTCAGTGTACGCTTCAATTGTATGGGCGGCCGGAGGGTTTATTTTCACTTGATTGTGTTCCTTGGTTGTATGGGCGGCCATTGTGACTGTAGGTAGATTATATTACTTCTATCATCTTATAGAGCTACCTTGGACTTTTGGTATCGATTAGATGAGTGGTTTAGCCTGTGGAGGCTCTGATTATTGCACTTTGAGTATTGAGGGGCTAGTGGGTCCCCTATTACTGAGATTCTGATCGTGTAGCTTTTTGAACGAGTGTGGAGTTTGATTCCTGTTTTATCATGGCCTTGTTTAGCATATCTCGATACTTGTGGGTTAGTTATTCTGTCTTAGGCTTGACTTATAAGTGGATTACATTTATCTTTATCTTGGTATTTGATGTCTTAGGCATGTTACAGTTAGTATGTGATTTCTAGTTCAATTGTTGGCTTGCTTTCCTTCCTTCCCGTTATTTTAGGTTACCAGTATACCACCCATCTCTTTGAATTTTCTTTATATATACCGTTGTTGCAAGGATCCCAGGTGCATCCTTTTTCCTTCATTCACATACGTTCTATGTGTATATATCTTTTGTGCTAGCATTATTTGCTTATCACCACGCACGAGTCTTCATAAGTCAGTGGTGATGGCGTACACTAGGATCTACACCATGAAGATGCAGAGTGTAGTATGAGCACCAATTGCAAAGCAACGGGTATCCAATAGGCATTATAGGCCGACTGAGTGCATATAAGATATAAAAGAAATAATATAGCAGAAAGCAAAAAAGGTAGTCACAGAAGCAACAAATAATAACATGGAAGCTAGCACAGAAAGATTATAAGGAGAAAACAATCATGCTCGGCTAGCTACTAGAAATATACATCACAGAACACATGTGAAGGGAAGAAGAACGCACCTGGGGTCCTTGCAATAATAATATATATAAAGAGAGAGTTTTAGGAAAATAGGTGGTATATCGGTAAGCTCATGTAAAGAGGGATGGAAGGAAAGCAAGTAAACGAATTCATGCTTGAAACTCCATTCTAACAACTAAATCATGCCAATAATACACTCTTAAAGTAGGAATAATTGGCCAATAATCAAAGTATAACCATGAAGTATATACAACACAACACCCATATGTGAATCATCGAATAAGAACCCAGCTATAGCCATAATTAGAACCAAAAACACGACAGGATAATAATAAGTCTACCTACAATCCCAACGGGCACTCATAAACTCGAGGAACACATACAAGCAAAGACAAGCCATCTGGTATCCCATACTACCGGAGCATACACTTACCAAATAGCAAACAAGGGTGAAATCAGACTCAATGAATGATATGATGTGATAGTGTGAAAACCAAGTGGAATAATAGCTGTGTATGTAGTACCTCTGATGCCTACGGGCCCAGTAGGCAGGATCCAAGGAAGGACACTACTTGTATACCTCAACTACACCATATACCCCTCCTCCAGTACACATAGCCAGTACCCCCTATTCCATATCAGCAAGGTCCATGGAGGTCCTCGATCGCATACTAAATCTCAAAATCTTAATATAATCATTCAGAGTGTATCCGGATCCAAGCCAGTAACCAAATCTAAAAAATGCATGCCTGTAGTCTATCAGGGTCTAAATTAGTGAATTATGTCTCAAAAACCCTAATAAGTTTGCCCGAACATAACCGGGTCTAATGCAGTAGTAAAATAAGTCTGATGCTCGCGTTTACCATGTCTAGTATCATTTCAAACCAATAGTAAAACATGTCTAGCACTTTAGCTCGGCCGAGTCTAGTAATAGTACAAAAACCGGTGATTAAATCATCCATTTTACTCTTTTACCCCAAGAAGATCCACAAAAATCAGTTCCAAACTTTTTATAACCATTTTTACTGAAAATGGGCCCTCGGGGCCATGCAAGATTTAGAAAACCATTTATAGTAGGCCCGAAGACAAATAAATAGTAAAGCATGTAGAAAACCTCTTTATATGCATGATAATGATATACTAAAAATAAATAAAGTAACTCTATATCCTATAGAATACTTCACCGTTAAAAATAGTAAATGATCGAAAGATATGCCACCCCACACTTAAAGTAATGCTTTGTCTCTAAAGCATTAAATAAGGTAAAACCAAGGGTTAAGAATACTACCTGAGGCTCTCTAGGGCCTAGCTAGCAACATGTCTTTCTATCAAATGGTGGATGACCCCACACTTAGTTTCCAACCATGCTCCATGGGTTCCAAATCCAGGTACTAAGACTTTTCCAAAATCTATACAAACAAAAACAAAAACTAATGTGATTCAAAATAATTAAAAAAAATAAAAAACTACCTCTATTACAACTTGGATTGCCTCACGAGCAGTGCCTGATTTACCGTTGTGACATTAAACTATCAAGTCCACCACTTTCCCTTCAACTTAGAGGATATGAATCACAACTCTAACTTTATTCTAATTTCCTACTACCCTAAAAGGATGGTGGTGTAAGTACGAAGGTACCAAGCCATAGATGTCGCATCTTGTATTTGTTTGCCCTTAAGAGAGGAATGCCAGTTTTTCTTTTTGGTATGTCAAATTTAAGAATATAAGGGGCCTTATTCCTCATCCACACACTTTTCCATTGGTTTTAAAGACTCAATTTTCTTATCGCAATCAAACATAATATCAAAAAATGCTTAGAATAAGGTCCAACACGCCTCAACTCCAAAACTTCTTTCTTGGCAAAATCCCAACATGAATGGTTGGAATTCCTCTTTCTACTTCAAAGGTTGGGCATCAATCGCTTCAACCTTTAATTCAAGTGAGTTTGCATTTTATGGATATTTGAGCTAAAACATTCTACTTCTTGTATGAGTTCAGTTCTGTCTTCTACAAATTATGTGGCCACATTTGTAAGACCATAAAAAAGAGATCCATGAAATCTCATTCATAAAGTTTGTTTCTCGAGCCAAGACTGACTCACTACTTCAACTTCATCAAAGTCATCTTCATGAAATGACTCGCTTATTTCTTTTGGAGGTTCATCCTTAATATTAGCTAAGTCTATAACTTATTGATCATTGCAAGTTGTAGCCTTAGACTTTATTTCTAAGAGTTCAGCCTTAAATCTTTCTCTTCCTTTCCTAAATTCCTCAGTTTACTCCCGCAACAATGTGGTGTACTCCTGTATTTATCTCAAAAAATTGTTAATTTGAGCATGACTTTCTACATCCTCCACTTCAATACCCCTGTCAACATCATAAACTACAGAAGAATCATAATAGGGGCTTGGGTATGGGGAATAACAATTAGCACACTAATTTCAATGACCATTCAAACAACCACATAAACTACAAAAATTCCTCTCAAAGGATTAGGAAGGTGCACAAAACCCTCTCCCAAAAAAATTATGATAATTTACATCCATGTGTGGTCCTCAATAGTATATACAAGAATTATCAAATGTATCCGAGTAGAAATAGAGTACAGGATGCAAAATATAACTAAAAGCTAAGTTCCAGTCGCCAAGAGTTCACCCTCAGTCTGAAATATCCCCAAAACATCTCCTCGCACGAGTCTCTAATAAGCTAACATTGATGGTGCACACTAGGATCTGCACCACAAGATGCAAAGTGTAGTATGAGCACCAATTGCAAAGCAACCAGTACCCAATAGGTATCATAGGACGACTGGTCACATATAAGATAAAAGACCAGTAATAAACAGAATGAAAGCAAATATTCACTGAAAGAAACGAAGAGGCACACAAAATCTAGCGGAGAAAAAAGACAACAGAAACAACATACAAGGCTAGCAAATAGGATATATACTACAGGAACAAAGGAAAGTAAGAAAAGATGCACCTGAGATCCTTGAAATAGTAGTATATAAGGAGTTTTAGAAAATGGGCGGTGTACATGTAACCTCAATTAAAAGAGAAGGAGGGAAACAAAGTGAAAATAACATGCTCGAATGCAGGAAATAACCAAGCCCAACTATACAATACTAGTTTCAATATTAAGTTACCATAAGAGATCAACATAAGCAATTATAAAACTCGATAAAGAAATAATAAGTCTACCTACAGTCCTAACGACACCTATACAACCAAGGAACACAAACAAGTAAAGACAAATCCTCCGGCATCTTATACTACAAGAGCGTACACTCAACAAATAGCAAACAAGGGTGGAACCTCACACAAATGAATGGTATGATGCTATATGCTGGACTAAGGGTGATAATAGTAAAGTATGTTACCCGATTCCGGCGTTCTATAAGGCCTAGAAAATAGGATCCATGGAAGGTCGCACCTGGATACTCTACTACACTTTATACTCTCCCTCCAACACTCACAGAACGTAACCCCCAGCCCGGAATGACAAGGTCCATGGAGGCCCCCGACCAACATGCTACATTTCCCACAAATCTCAAAAATCCCCAAGTAAATCTGTCCGGAGGATACCCGAGTCTAAATCAGTAAGTCAAAATAGGTCTAGCACACGGCCCCACTGAGCCTAGTATTATCCAAGAAGTTTTAGTAAAACAAGTCTAGCGCTTGGCCCTGCCAAGTCTAGCATAAGAGGAAATAGTGATAAAACACCTCTTTATTCTCTCTTACCCCAAGAAGACCCATTAAAAATAGAACCAATCCCTTTTACAATCATTTTTATCAAAAACAGGCCCCACAACCATGCAAGGTTTAAAAATCATCAATAAAAGGGCCATAGCCAAAAGCATAGTAAAATCATTTAGAAATCCCTCTTACATGCATGACCAATGGTATACACAATCACAATTGTGGCCCACAAACCACAATCAACCTGTCAGCCCTGCACAGGCTCCAACCATTCTACAACACAGATAGCCAACTATATAACAATAATAACAATGTCCGGGACTCACTGACCTTCCCATGTAACCCACCATCTATGTTCCAGAGTCAATACAAGGCATCACAGGACCACAAGGGTAATAACGTCATCTATAGCAAATACTACAAATAACGGAGGAAAGAAATGAGTCGGACATAAAGAAGCGGTCAAGGTCTGTGGTGCCAAGCTAGTAACCCAACCTAAGGATGCCCATTAATACAATTGTATCCTATATATGCAAATTCTATGGAAATAAATCGTAACCTGCCTGTCGTCCAACAACAAGCTGCTGTGACAGTAATATCCAAGCCCAAATAGCTCCGAGAAGCTTCGAATGATAATCAAACTATCAAAAACATAAATAACACATCAAAACAAGACTAACGATACCCATAACGCTATAATTATAGACAGGTTAAAAATTGGGTCACAAGAGGGCCCGCGGGGCCCATAACCTGAAACTTAATATAGAATGAAGCACGATTACCACAACGATGCCAAGATGACATGCTCCAAAATTAGGCAATTTTGTCCAAGGGGAAGGCACAAAAAAAGCCCGCACAAGAGAGGATTTAAAGAGGGAATTTTAAGAATAACAACAAGAAATTGAGCAAGAATTACTTACCCCAATGCAAGAGTATATGCCAAGGTAGTGAGTTACCCAATCGACGAAGAAGAGATAGAATCTAACAACTGGGAGGAATTCCCAAGACTAGGACTGTTGAGAGGAATTTGGGAGAGAGTTTTCAAGTTTAGAGTTGTGAAACATGAGGGAAATGAGCTGGAAAAAGTAAGCAAAAAGAATAAATAGCTGATGGTCGCTGGCCAGCGCCATCACGCATAAAGGAGGCCTGCGGCAAGGCGTGATCGCGCACAAGGGGCTCTATCGGTGTTGGCATATAGGCACTGGCCTAGGCGCCATCGGTGCTGGACGGGCACCATTGCTCACAAGGGCAGGCCACAGGCTAGCACGATCGCGCTGCCTTGGAACCATTGGCGGTGAAGGCCTGCAACTGCAGAAAACCAGCTGCACTAGATTTTTCTATGAGGTGTTCCTCGCACTACCGGAACCAGATACTAAAAAACCAATAATGCTCATTGAGTGGAAACAATATTCCAGACTCAACAGAGTCGACAAAACTTCCATATGAGTTCATTTCGGAGAAATTTTTACCCAAGTCAATACTAACTAAAACTAACCAACTAGACAAAATGATCCTGGCTCAACCGAGACCTAAGCAAACCACAAACCTAACCCAAACACTTCATTCTGGAGCTGATGGAATCATCAAATTTTGAATCTAACCCTCCGATCATCGAAAGATGACCAAAGTTACACTTTTAACTCCAAATTGCCTGAAAACAAAAAAACCAACACAAAACCCACATCAGAATTTCTCAAGCCTCGACTAAAGGTCCAACTAGACAAATCTTAATGCTCCAAAGCTAACAGAAGTGTTAGAATTTAATTTCGAGCACGCTAGCTAAGAATGTTGACTAAAGTCAATGATATTCTAAGTTTGATCTCTAAAATAGGCAAATGGCTAAAATGACCAAACAAACGAATAGGGCACTGAACCACCAGTCCCAGCAAGTCATAAATGACTTGGGGCCATTAAAGGAAAGCTTTAACAGTGCAAAAAAGGCGTAAATGAGAAAATGATTGAAAGGGTCATTACATCATCCACTACTAAAAGGAACTTTTATCCTCGAAAGTCTAGAAGAAGGGAGTACCTGAAAGGTCAAACAAATGTGGATACTGAGCACACAAATCACTCTTGGTCTCCCAAGTAGCCTCCTCGACCAAATGATGCCTCCTTTAAACTTTCACAATTGAAATCTCCCTAGATCTGAATTTCCTGATATCTCTAGCCAGAATAGTTATCGGCTCCTCAACAAAATACAACCTCTCATCTAACTAAATTGAATCCCAATGCAACACATAAGACTCGTCTGGAACATAATGGCATAACATTGAGACATGAAAAAATCGATGTATCGCTGAAAAAATTGGAGGCAACGCTAATTGATACGCAACACTACCAACCATATGGAGTATCTCAAATGACCCAATGTACCTAGGGCTAAGATTGCCCCGCCGATAAAATCTCATCACACCCTTCATGGGAAACACACGGAGGAATACCAAATCACCAACACTGAACTCCAAGGCACGAAGTCTACGATAAGCGTAGCTCTTTTGCCTACTCTAAGCTGCTTGAAGTCTATCCTGAATTACTCTGATTCGGTCTAAGGAATCATGAAGCAAATTTGTGCCCTGAGGTCTAGACTCTAACCTATCAATCAAACCACCCGATGATCTACAATGCCTACCATACAAAGCCTCGAAGGTGCCACGCTGATGCTCGAATAGAAGCTATTATTATACGTAAACTCGGCAAAAGGCACAAACTGATCCCAAAAACCACCAAAGTCAAGAACACAGGCCCGAAGCATGTCCTCCAAGACCTGAATAGTTCTCTCGGATTGGCCATCTGTCTGAGGGTGGAATGTAGTACTAAGATGAACCTCTATACCCAAATCTCTCAAAATAGCTCCCCAGAACTGAGATGGGAACTGAGTATCGTGATCTAAAATTATAAAAACCGGGACCCTATGCAACCGAGCAACCTCTCGAATGTAAATCAGAGCTAACTTCTCTGCACTATAAGTAATTTGAACTGGAAAAAAGTGCATTGACTTAGTCAGCCGGTCCACATTCTTCCAAATAGAATCGAAACTCCTCAAAGTACGAGGAAAACCCACTACGAAATCTATAGTAATCCCTTCCCACTTCCACTCAGGAATGGGAAGTCTCTGCATATAACCTCCAGGTGTTATGTACTCGAATTTCACGTGCTTACAGTTCAAGCACCGAGATATGACTTCGATATGTCCCACTTCATACCGCTCCACCAGTAAGGTTGTCTCAAGTCTCTGTACATCTTGGTTGCGCCAGGATGAATGTAGTATCTAGAATAATGTGCCTTACAGAGTATCAACTAAATCAAATCTCCAACTCTCGAAACACAAAGACGATTGTAAAACCTCAGAATACCATCAAAACCAAAAGTAGCTCGGCTGGCCTCACCCCAAACTACCAGATTGCGAAGGTCACACAATTTTTGATCCTCAAATTGTCGGCTCTGAATCTGATCAACTAGCATAGAACTCTACTAGGGTCCGATAAGTCAAGTCCAACAAAATAGTTAGACAAGGACTGGATGTCTAAGAAAAATAGTCGCTCAGAAGCTGAAAGTGAAGCTAGGATGACCATACTCACAATATTCTAGCTCAAGGCATCCGCTACCACGTTTGCCTTGCTCAAATGATAAAGAATGGTGAAATCATAGTCCTTCAGTAGCTCAATCCATCTCTGCTGCCTCGAGTTTAGCTCTCGATGACTCGTAATGTACTGAAGACTACGATGATTAGTGAATATCTCAAAATGAACTCCATATAAGTAGTGCCTCCAGATCTTGAGCACGAAGACTACCACCACTAACACCAAGTCATTAGTGGGGTAGTTGCGCTTGTGAACCTTCATCTGTCCCAACGCATATGCTATTGCTTTACCCTGATGCATCAACACATAACCTAGACCGAACCCAGAAGAATCACAATACACCGAGAAACTCTGACCGTCAATTGACAAAGTCAATATAGGAGCAGAAGTCAACAAGGCCTTAAGCCTCTGGAAGCTATCCTTACGCTGATACGACCACTAAAATGGAACATGTTTTCTAGTAAGCATAGTCAACGGTGCTGCTATGGAAGAAAATCTCTCAATGAACCATCTGTAGTACCCGGCTAACCCAACAAAGCAGCGAACCTCAGTAGAAGTAGTAGGAATGCAACCAACTTAGGAATGGAACTCTAATCCCATCCTTAGACACTACATGCCCTAGGAATGCAACCGACTCAAGCAAAAACTCACACTTTGAGAACATGGCATAAAGACAATGATCTCTCAAAGTCTGAAGTACAGTCCTCAAGTTCTGCTCGTGCTCATCTCTACTTCGGGAGTATACCAGAATGTCGTCTATGAAGACTATCATGAACCTATCAAAATATGGGCTACGCACCCTTTGCATCAAGTCCATGAAAGCTGCGGGGGAATTAGTCAACCCAAAGGACATCACTAAGAGCTCATAATGGCTATAACGTGTCCTGAACACTGTCTTTGGGATTCCTCCACCCTAATCCTCAATTAGTGGTAGCCTAACCTCAAATATATCTTTGAAAACATGGTTGAACCCTGGAGCTGATCAAACAAGTCATCAATTCGCGACATTGGATACCTATTCTATACAGTCACCCTATTCGGCTGTCAATAATCTATGCACATCCGCATTGACCCATCCTTCTTCTTAACAAACAGAACAGAAGAACCCCAAGGAGACACACTCGGTCTAATAAACCCCTTAGCTAAAAAATCCTAGTGCTACTCCTTAAGCTCCCTCAACTCAGCTGGAGCCATACGGTAAGGACAAATGGAAATGGGCCTGGTGCCGGGCTCTAACTCACCGAGAAATCAATATCTCTCTCAGGTGGAAGGCCTGGTAGGTCAGTAGGAAACACATCTACAAAGTTTTTAACCACAGGAATAGACTAAGGAGACGAAGTGTCAGCACTAGCATCTTAGACATATGCTAGATAAGCTAAACACCCGTGAGAAATCAACTTCCTAGCTCAAAGACCAGAGATGATCCCAGACGGTGCACGGCTAATAGAACCCTGCCACATAATCGAGGATACACTAAGCATGGTTATGGTCACGGTCGTGGCATAACAATCTAGAACCACACGGTGAGGGGATAACTAGTCTATGCCCAGTATCACATCAAAATATAACATATAAGGGATCATCAAATCACCCCAAGTCTCCAAATCAGTGACATATATCATACAAGATCTAACAATCCGATCCACTACTAAAGAATCTCCTACTGGGGTTGAAATAGATACAGGCATAGATAATGACTTATTAGCCAACCCCAAATAAGCCAGAAAGTAGGCAGATACATACAAACAAGTAGATCCAGGATCAAATAAAGCCATAATAGGTTGATTGCACACAAAAATCATACCTGTAATCATAGTATCCGAGGACTCTGCCTCTGGTCTCCCAGGGATTGCATAGAATAGATAACAAACTCAACTTGCCTAACAACCATCCCTACCACCTCCCCTGCCATGCGTAGATCCACCTATAGCCTGACCACCACCTCCTCTAACCGGTGGCTGAACTACTCTCACGGGCTGAGACGACTGAGATGCAGACTGAATTGTACCTCGCTGGGGGAAATCTATGGCATAATGACCACTAACCCCACACTCGTAGCAAGCTAAACCCCACTAGGGATAATCTTTGGCATACTGACCGCTAACACCGCACCCATAGCAAGACCCTAATGGCCCACCCTATCTAGATGAACCAACTGAACCTGTGTGGTCACCATGGCCTGATGACCCAGAAGTAGTACCCGTCGAAGACTGACCAATGTTACCATGCTGACAGCTCTGACCATGCTCAAACTCAGAACCAGAAGCCTGGAGTGATGCTTGAACCGGTTGACTAGTCTTACCCTAATGCTATTGTGGCTGATAACCCTGACCCACTAGCCTAAACCTCTACCACCATACCGAGACCCATTGTAGCTGCCTTGATGTCGTGGCCTCTTATCTCTTTCCCCTGATCCTGACGGTGCAAGTCCTCCACAGTACGAGAATAGTCTATGATAGCCTAAAACGATAAACCACTAGCAACTAATATATCTATTGGTTGTCTAATCTCTAGCCTCAAACCCCAAACAAATCTGTGAATCCTGTCCGGCTCAGTGGGAATGATCATAACTCCAAAGGGAGCAAGCTGGTGAAAGCGAGTCTCATACTCAGATACAGACATATATCACTATATAAGACTAGTAAACTTCTCCCAGCGGTTCTCACGATTACTCCGAAGCAAGAAGCCATAAAGGCCTCATTGAACTTAAACCAAGGCAACAGTGGTGATGTAGATGGTCTTCAAGCAACTTGTGCCCTCCACCATAACTTCACTGTACCCTCCAGCTGATAAGTGGTATATCTAACTCCGTGAGTCTCCAACAAACCCATGATGTGTAACATCTCCTCACAAGTGTTAATGAAGACATATGGATCCTAACCCGATGCACCAGAAAATCTAGGCTGTGCTTGTCTCAGAAATCTTCCTAATTCCTTCTGCTCCGCATCTGTCATAACTGGGCGAGGAGCAAGAGTATATGCCACCGCTAGAACCAAAATAACCTCAGCATGGAGAGCCGCAGTAGCAGGCTACACTCCTGAACTCTGAACACCCCAGGCTGCCCCCTGAGCGAATGTCTCTGCTACCCCTGAAGGATGCCCCCTATCATACCCAAGAGCTGTAGAAGCAAACTCTGAACACATCCAGACTGATCGGGGTGGATACAGAAGCTGGTGCTAAAGTTGGGACTGGAGGTGGTTGCACCTGGGATGTCCCCGGGTCCACATGCTACTTCTCAGGAACAAACTCTGGCCCATAATCATACTTGGGCTCTATTTCAACTTTAGATGCTCTTGCAGGTGCCACTGCTCAGTCATGACCTCTGCCTCCACCCTTGTGACAACCCCGACCCCTAGCTAGAGTTGGAGGTGCAGGGGCCAAAGGCTCTCCTTCTCCAGAAGCTGACAATCTCGTACGAACCATCTGCGGAAGAGTGACCTAGAACAAATGAGATTTCCAAAAACCTTTCTAAGATACTACGTATGAGATAGAAGAGAGAAAGCCAATGTTTCAAAAGATGTCCCTATAGCCTCCCAAATATTGAGTATGGATGTCTCTGCCTCGATTCGCAGGACTCTACTAGATATTGGCTCCTATAGCGATGACACAAGTCAACTTAGGGCTCTGATACCAAGCTATCATGACCTAATTTCTTGGTCATAATGGCACCTACAACTCCCTAGTAGCTGAACTAATCCCCGTAGTCTTAAAAGTAATATGCTACTTTCTAAGAATTAAGTGGAAAAATAGTTTAAATAAGCAGAAGCAAGGCGAACAAGCTGAACAGGTAGATAACATGAATATGTAACAATATGCGGAAGCTAAATAAAACCCCAAAAACTAGTATCATAGAATAGAGACAAAACTACATATAAGGAGTACAAAGGATCCAAAATACAATATACAAATGTCTCCGAGTAGTAATAAAGTAGCAAAGGAAAACTAAAAGCTAAGTTTCGGTCGCCAAGAGCTCACCCTCAGTCTGAAATATTCCCAAAATAGCTCCTCGCACGAGTCTCCAATTAGCTAAAGGTTATGGCCCATTCTAGGATCTGCACCAGAAG
Source organism: Jaltomata sinuosa (assembly GCA_003996215.1). Taxonomy (NCBI): domain Eukaryota; kingdom Viridiplantae; phylum Streptophyta; class Magnoliopsida; order Solanales; family Solanaceae; genus Jaltomata; species Jaltomata sinuosa. Next base: position 23,920 of record QJPP01002606.1, on the reverse strand, counting down.
ATGCAAAGTGTAGTATGAGCACCAATTGCAAAGCAACCGGTACCTAGTAGGTATCATAGGCCGACTAGGCACATATAAGATAAAAGAGAAGTAATAGACAGAATAGAAGCAAATAGTCATCGAAAGCAATGAAGAAGCACACAGAAACTAGAACAGAAGAATGTCAACAAAAATAACATACAAGGCCAGCAAATAGGATATATACTACAGGCACAGGCAAAAGTAAGAAAAGACACACCTGGGATCCTTGCAATAACAATATGTAATAAGTTTTAGAAAATAGGTGGTGTATAGGTAACCTCAATTATAAGACAAGGAGGGAAACAAAGTAATAATAGCATACCCGAACGAAGGAAAATAACCAAGCCCAGTTATATAATACTAGTCTCAATATTAAGAAACCATAAGAGATTAACATACGAAATTATAAAACTCAATAAAGCAATAATAAGTCTACCTAAAGTCCTAACGGGCGCCCATACACCCGAGGAACATAAATAAGTACAAATAAACCCTCTGACATCCCATACTACTGGAGCGTACACTCAACAAAGAACAAACAAGGGTGGAACCTTACACAAATGAATGGTATGATGCAATATGCTGGACTAAGTGTGATAATAGTAACGTATGTTACCCGCCTCCGGCATCCTATAAGGCCCAGAAGATACGATCCACGGATGGTCGCACCCGTATACCTCTACTATACCGTATACCCTCCCTCAGGCACTCGTAGAACGTTTCCCCTGGCCTGGAATGGCAAGGTCCATGAAGGCCCCAAAACAACAGGCTAGATGCCCCGCAAATCTCGAAAATCCCCAAGTAAATCTGCCCGGAGGTTACCCAGGTCTAAATCAGTAAGTCAAAAAATAGGTCTAGTGCACGGCCTCGCCGAGCCTAGTATTATCTCAAAAGTTGTAGTAAAACAAGTCTAGTGCTCGGTCTTGCCAAGTCTAGCATAAGTAAAAATAGTGATAAAACACCCCTTTATTTTGTCTAACTACAAGAATATTCATTAGAAATAGAACCAAACCCTTTTACAATCATTTTTACCAAAAACGGGCCCTATAACCATGCAAGGTTTAGAAATAATCAATAGAAGGGACAAAGCCAAACCCATAGTAAAATCATATAGAAATCCCTCTTACATGCATGACAAATGGTATACACAATAACAACAGTGGCCCATGGCCCACAATCAACCTATCGACTCTACAATGGCTTCAAACATTCTACAAAAAAGATAGCTAGCACTATAACAATAATAACAATGTCTGGAATCACGAACATTCCCATGCAACCCACTATCTATGTTACAGAGTCAATAAAAGGCCTCACAGGACCACAAGGGTAATAACATCATTTATAATAAATAGTACAAACAACGAAGGAAAGAAATGAGTCAGACATGAAAAAGCTGTCAAGGTCTATGGTGCCAAGCTAGTAACCCAAAACAAGGATGCCTTCTAATACAATTTTATCCTATATATGCAAAGTCAACAAAAAATAAACCGTAACCTACCTGTAATCTAACGACAAACTACTGGGATAACAATATCCAAGCTCGAATCGCTCTGAGAAGCTTCGAACGATAATTAAATAATTCAAAAACATAAATAACACATCAAAATGAGACTGACAATACCCATAACGCTATAATTATTGCCGAGTTAAAAATTGGGTCACAAGCAGGCCCGCATGGACCACAACCCGAAATCAAAAATGGAAAGAAGCACGATGACCACAACAATGCAAATATGACATGCTCCAAAATTGGGCAAATTTGGCCAAGGGGAAGGTACAAAAATAGACCACACAAGAAAGGATTTAAAGAGGGAATTTTAAGAATAACAATCGCATATTGAGCAAGAATTACTTACCCCATGCGAGAGTTTATGCCAAGGTACTGAATTCCACGAAGCCCATGAACATGCAATCACCAGGGGCAGATTCTACAAGAAATTACCAAGCTTCTAAGAGTCACAACATTGGAGGTTTTCATGGAAAAGAGGAACCCTTGGGGGAGGATGAAGACTTACCCAATCGACGAAGAAGAGATAGAATCAAACAACTAAGAGGAATTCCCAAGACTATGGCTGTTGGGAATAATTTAGGAGAGGTTTTTCAAGTTTAGAGTTGGGAAACATGAGGAAAATAAGCTGGAAAAACAAAGTAAAAATAAATAGTAGCTTGTCGATGGTCAGTGCCATTGGCGCTAAAACAGTGACAACGCGCATAAGGGAGGACAAAACAAACGCACGATCATGCGAAAGGGGTGCTATCGGCGCTGGCTTAGGCGTCATCGGCACTGGCCGAGTGCTATCACACACAAGGGAAGGGCACAGGCTAGCGGGATAACACTGCCTGGGCACCGTTGGCGCTGAAGTCCTGCAGCTGCAGAAAAACTAGCTGCACTAGATTTTTCTATGAGGTGTTCCGAGCACTATCAAAACCCGATACTCAAAAACCAATAATGCTAATAGAGTGGAAACAATGTTCCGGACTCAACAAAATCAATGAAACTTCAATACAAGGTCATTTCGGAGAAATGCTGACCCAAGTAAACACTAACTAAAATGAAATAACAAGGCAAAATAAGCCCGACTCACTTGGGACCCGAACCAACCACCGGTCCTAACCCAAACTGATCATTCTAGAGTAGATGGAATCATCGGATTTTGAATCTGATGCTCCGATCATCAAAAGCTGACTAAAGTTACATTTTCAACTCCAAATGGTTGAAAATTGAAAAACCAATACAAAACTCACACCATAAGTTCTCAGGCCTCGAATAAAGGTCTGACTAGACCAAACTCAAAGCTCTTGAGTTAACGAAATTGTTTGAATTTAATTTCGAGCATGTTAGCTAAGAATGTTGACTAAAGTCAATGATATTTTAAGTTTAAGCTCTAAAATAGGCAAACAGCTAAAACAACCAAACAAATGACCAGGACACTGAACCACCAGTTCCAGCAAGTCATAAATGGCTTGGAAATGCTACAGGAAAGCTTTAACAGTGTAAAAAAGGCGTAAAGCCAAAAAAGACCGAAAGGGTCATTACAAGAATCCATAAGAAAAACAAAATTAAAAATAAAAGTTAAATAGATAAAAAAGAATTTAATATAGATAAATAGTTGATTTCTATGTTCCTGGCAACGACGCCAAAAATTTATTGCGTCCAACACACATGCAAGTGTAAGCGATCATAAAAGTAATATAGGATTGTAAGTTAAGATATCGTACCCATAGAGACTTTTTGATTAACTATTTACTAAATTAAACTAATGATAATTATCTATTCAAGTGATTACTCAGCATGATTTTTAGGAAATCTATAGTTCTAGATTGATTTTATCTTATTGATTTCGTAAGAATCTTCTCTTCATTTAGTCAATTGTTCATTAGTTAGCCTATCTCTATCCTTAGTTCAGGTAATCTATCTATTTATCACTAGTTTTTATCCTTTGAATAGTTAATTAACATTAGTTTAATTTAGTAAATAGTTAATCGACAAGTCTCTGTGTGTACGATATCTGGACTTATAATCCTATATTACTTGTATGATCGCATACACTAGTTTATGCGTTAGACATTGTCACAGCCTAAAGTATCAGGTCATGATTGCACCTAGTATAACCCACAAGTAGGTAATCAAAATCTCTTTTCCCAGAATGACAAGTAACTTGCTAATAAGAGAACAGTATAGAAATAGAAAATTAAGATTAAATAATGGGGAAACTAGTGGAGCATGCACATATATAGGGAGGGAAGAAACAAAATATATGAAAGACTCCCCTAAGACCACGTATGAGTCAACACAAGAACTACTACAATATAAGGGTACTTGATATGTACAATATATAGATCTATATACAAAACAATCTCCGAAAGTACAAAAGAAGACTAGTCCAAAAGTCGAGAGAGATAGATCAACTTTCGTAGCCAAGAGCTCACCCTGTGTCTACGAACAACAACTCCAAATGATGGTGAAATTAGAGATGACATTTCACACTAGGGCCTGCATCAGAAAAGATGCAAAAGTATAGCATGAGTACTAAAATACGTGGTACAAAGTAGGAATCATTGTAATGACCCTCCAGGTCATTTTCTATTTTTCATGCTTTTCTATATTTTGAGCTTTTCCTTAGCGGCTACAAGTCATTTATGACTTGCTGGGACTGACAGTTCCGTGCCTAGGCTATCCGTTAGGCTGTTATGGATATTTTCCTATTTTAGAAAACTTGAACTTAGAAAATCCTTGACTTTAGTCAATTTTCTTGGTAAACATGCTCATAATCAAATTCATACAGGTCCATTTGCTCCAGAATAGGGATTTTGGTCTAGTGTGACCCTTGGTCTAGGTTTGGGTGTTTATAATTTGATTATGTGTTATTTTCTCTGTTTTCATGCAAGTTTGGCTTGTGGGGTTGACTTTGGTAAACATTTGGAGAATACAACCTCAGATAGAAATTCAGTAAGTGTTGTTAGCTTCAGAATGTCAACTTTGGGATAGTGGTACCTTTGGTTCAGGTCACAAGGCTGCCATACATGTTTTTGGCCCTAGGGTTTGATTTTAGAAAAGTTGGCCAAAAGTTGGTTTTGGGCGTGGGGCCTATTTTTCATGAAATTGACCTTCGTTGAGATTTTTGTTGATTCTGTTGAGTCTAAAATGCCATTTATAGTCAAATAGCTTAGTTCATTTTTGTTTGCGGGACCTAGGATGTATTCTCGGGGTCCATCTGTTCCTAAGTTGGAAAAAAACTTGGTTTTTGTAGAAGATGTTGCTAGTATGGCACCTTGGAGGGTGCATGGCCACACCTTCACTAGCGCTCCCGCACAGGCTTATGAGTGCATGATCTGGCGCCTTGGTGCTTGCCTGTGCGCATCTCAATGCCTCGCTAGGCCAGCAGGGCAGCGCGCCTGCGGCACCTTGGCACTGTGGCGTGGTCGCCCCTGCGTCTACATGAGCGCACCTGCGCTAGGTGCTGGAAGCTATATAGCTAGCCACTTAATAACTTCCAGCTTCGTCTCTAATATTTTAAACTCTATTTTATCCATTGTAAATTAGCTCCAACATCCATTTTTGCTCCTGGGTCATCCCATAACTTAGTGGTGCTCATAATTCCAGTTCGTGGTATGTTCGTGCGTGTGTATTTGGTACGCCTCCTAAAAACCTCTCTTCCACCATTGTTGTTCCTTTAATCAAGGGGACTTTGGGGATGTTTTGTTCCCCAAAATGATTCATGTTCATGCTCAACATTTGGGTAGGGGTTTCTTAACCCGTCGCGAACATAATTGTGATTTTAGTTTTTGTTTTATTGCACGGGCCTCGAGGGTCATTATCTGACCCAATTTTTGGCCTAATTTTCTGTATATTAAAATGGGTGTCATTTTTCTCGTCTTGACATCGGGACTATGTTCTTGATAGCATGGCAACCTTCTAAGGCTATTCAGAAGGGGCAGGCATATGAGTGATGGTTCGTGCTTGCAGTTCAGCCCTGAGGTATGTTACGATTTACTTCCTAGACTGATTTTAGTTAGATTTTAATAGTTATATGTTACTGGAATGTTTGATTGGATGTTTATTCTTAGCCTAGAAGCTTGTAGTATCATTGCGACTAGCTTAGAATCCCTAGTTTGCTTTTAGGAGGTTTTAGAGGTAGAGTAGAGACTCTTTGTGATCTTTGCTTGTACATTGCTGTTTTATCCGCTTTATTCTACTGTTGTGTGTAACTGTGGGACTGAGGCCATAGCTTGGATTTGGACAGAGTTCCAGGACAGTTCTCTTGGTTTGGAGGGTATTTTGCACAATTTTTCCTTGTTGTGTATCATTTTCTCTATGGATGTTTCATGCTCATATTGCATAGCCTATTATTAATACAGAAAGAAAGCATTTTTAAGGTGTTTTGTTCAAAATGAGGTTTACTACAGCTATGGTGATTCTCTAATTTTAAATGAATTATATTGGGTTTTACTACGAATTTTAGAAGAAAAAAGAGAAAGTACTATTTTATGCATTTATTTATAGTTCGATGCGGTATTACAGACCTCCAATGCGTTATTTTGGGTTGTTACTTCCCATTTACCTATATATATACATATGCATAGTCTGATGCGGCATTCCGGGCGCCCGATGAGGTATTTCAGGTTTATACTATTATGCATTCATACATCACATCATTTTTCACCGCATTGCATTGACTTGGGTGCTTTTGTATTGTCGGTTGCTTTGGGTTTATTTTTCTATTACTTTATCTTATTTAATTCTGTTGGCTCAGTTTTTATTTTATAACTAGATTTAAGTGGGTCCCTGTATCTTAGCTTGCTTTCCTGTAATTTATTATATATATTATCTTTTTACACTTCGTTGGCCTATGATGCCTACTGGGTACCAGTTGTCTTGGTTCTCATACTACACATGGCATCTTTTTTGATGCCGCACCTAGTACAAACCACCTTCACTGATCCTCCCATCATTCGAGGCCTGGTGCAGTTTGAATCGAGGTGAGCTCCTGGCGCCTTGGAGACTTTACATGATTTCCATCTTGTATATTCTGTCTATATTTTGTATTTTGGGTAGACAGAGTCTAATATATAGCTAATACATACTTTAGTCACACTTGTACTAGTGACACCAGGATTGGGTTAGTTCTAGTGTATGTTTTGTCGTTCTTGGTCACTTTAGGGCCATGTTTTGTATATATGATACAGTTGGTATGTATATATTTTATTTGCCCTATTTCTCTTATGTATGTCTTCCGTTTTTCTTACTTTAACTGCTTTATTTTTCTTTCACATTGTTGGGTTTGGTTTTCCTACTAGGGGGTTAGTAGGTGCCATCATGACTTAGTTTTAGGTCGTGACAGAGTGGTATCAGGGCTCTAGGTTCAATGGTGTTGCCAGTACAAGATCAAAGTGTCTAGTAGAGTCTCGTGGATCAGTATGATGATGTCTGTATCCAATCTGTGAGAGGCTATAGAACATTCCTAGGAAAGATGTCATCTTATATAATTCCTTATCTTGCGTTCTTGGCTTATTCAACTTCTAAGTACCATTGTTTAACTCTTTCTTAGATGGTTTGGACGAGATCTGCAGTGGGTGAGGACGAGGCCCCTGCAGCTGCAGTTAGAGCCCCAGCTAGGGGATGGGGTAGAGGTCGACCCAGAGGTTGAGGTAAGGCACTGGCTACGACACCAAGTCTGGCCTGAGCTAGACTACCATCACTAAAGCCTAAGGCTAGAGTTGATGAGGTATAGTATGAGCCAGGGCATGTTGGGCTAGCCTAACAGCCAACCAGTTTCGTGGCTACACTGGTATTGCAGGACACTTTTATTCAGTTATTGGGGTTTTCTCGAGGGTATGACTCCACCAGCAGCTTCGCCGGGCACTCCAATTGGTTCTCATGTTAGAGATAAGGGTCACACTTCAGCTCAGGTGGAAGCCCAGGGTTTAGGAGTGCAGCCTGCTATTGCGGCTCCCAGATTGGAGGTATTACTGATTTCACCAATTGCTCCACCTATTCCTTCTGGTCCAATTATGTCTTCTTACAAGCAGAAGATGCTTGGTAGGATTCTGAGATTGGGTCTTTTGAGGTTATCAGGTGCTTCTAGGGAGGATGCACATGAGTTTTTGACTAGATACAAGGAGAGATTGCATAATTTAGGGTTAGTTGAGTCACATGGAGCAAATTACACCGCATTTTAGCTGGAAGGTCGAACAATACAGTGGTGGAGGTCATATGTATCTTGTGGGCCAGCCAGGTCACCTCCGCTTACTTGGTCCTAGATCTTTGAAGCTTTTTCGGAGAAGTATGTATCGTGTATCATGAGAGAGAGGTTGATGGATCAGTTCTCCAGATTGGAGCAGGTCTACATATCTGTTTCTGAGTATGAGGTTTGTTTCCACCAGTTGTCCAGACACGCCACTATGATTCTGCCCACCGAGCATGAGAGGGTACACTTCTTTGTTTGAGGTTTGACTTTACAGCTTTGCTTGGCTACAAAGGATATGGTAGCATCAGGTCAGTCTTTTCTGGAGGTAGTAGATCAGGCCTACACTATTGAGGGCATTCTTCACGAGGCCCAAGGGGGCAGCGATAAGAAGCCCCACCATTAGGGCCGTTTCAATGGTTCACAGGCCTGTGGTAGAGGCTACTATGGTGGAGGTCAGTATTAGCAGTATTTCCAGTCGAGCCAGCCTATTCAGGCGGCATTACAGACTGCTGAGGGTCAGAGTAGCTAGAGTATTATTCCTGCTCCATGAGGTGCTCATTCAGGGTTCATAAGTCATGGTGGTCATTCTGATTTAGTTGGGTCTTCACAGTGGAGTATGTTTTGTCAGGGTTTTTATAAGTGTGGCAAGATAAGCCACTTTGATAGAGAGTGTCTATCGGCACAACACCCTAGGCGACAAGATCAGTTAGTTCAGGCCCCAGGGATCCAGCACCTCCAGCTAGAGGCGTTCACAAGGTAGTAGGGATGGTCCCCAGGGTACTAGAGGTGGTCCTCAATCCAGTAGGTCGAGTGGTCATGGTGGTCGGAGCCACATGTACATAGTTCTGGGCCGAATAGAGGCCGAGGCTTCAGACGCTGTGATCACAGGTACGATCTCCATTTTTCATCAGTCTGCTTCTACTTTGTTTGATCCAGGGTCTATATTCTCATATGTATCTTCTTATTATGCTACTCGTCTGGAGTCTTCTAATTAGTCTTTGCCTGTACCCTTCTGTGTATCTACCCAAGTAGGAGATTCTTTAGTAGTAGATCAGGTGTACCGGGATTGTGTGGTGACTATCTTGAGGTACGCCATGTGGGTAGACTTGGTTGTACTTGATATGGTATATTTTGATGTGATCTTGGGCATGGATTGGTTGTATCCTTATTATGCGGTCTTGCACTGCTTCGCCAAGACTGTTACTCTTTGGATTCCTAGTATCCTTCATATCATATGGAAAGGTGCCGATAGCCACATGCTGAGGGGAGTTATATCTTTTATGAGCACCCAATGATTGGTTGGAAATGGGTGCTTAACTTATCTTACCTATGTCTGTGATACTAGTGCCACTAGACCTCCTCTTGAGTCAGTTCCTGTGGTTTATGAGTATTCAGATGTGTTTTCTTCTGATCTTCCGAGTCTTCCTCTTGATCATGATATTGATTTTGGTATTGATGTCGAGCTGGGCACCAAGCCTATTTCTATTCCGCTATATCGGGTGGCACCTGCTTAATTGAGGGAGCTTAAGGATCAGCTCCAAGATCTGTTAAGTAGAGGGTTCATCTTGCCTAATGTGTATCTATGGGGTTCTCCAGTTGTTTTTGTGAAGAAGAAGGATGGGTCTATGCGTATGTGTATCAACTGCAAACAATTGAATAAGGTGATAGTTAAGAACAGATATCCGATGCCGCATATTGATGATTTGTTTGACCAGCTACAGCGTGCAATGGTTTTCTATAAGATAGATTTTAGGTCTGCTTATCACCAGTTGAGAATTAGGGTTGACGACATCCCAAAGACTGCATTTAGGACTCAATACGGCCATTATGAGTTCCTAGTCATGTCTTTTGGGTTGACTGTTGCCCCAACAACATTTATGTAGTGGATGAACCATGTGTTCAGTGACTACTTGGACTCATTTGTAATTGTGTTCATTGATGACATTCTTATTTATTCGAGGAGTAGAAAGGATCATGAGCCACATATGAGAGTTTTACTTCAGACCTTGCGAGACCATCAATTGTATGCCAATTTCCTTAAGTGTGAGTTTGGGTTTGAGTGTGTGGCATTCTTGGGCCACGTGGTGTTCAAGTATGGGAATATGGTAGATCTAGTGAAGATTGTAGCAGTTTGTCATTGGGCTAGGCCTACTTCTTCTACCGAGGTTTGAAGTTTTGTCAGGTTGGTGGGTTATTGTAGATGGTTTGTGGAGGGGTTTTATTCGATAGCAGCTTCATTGACTAGATTGACTCAGGAGAATGTTCCTTTCCAGTGGCCAGATGAGTGTGAGGCGAGCTTTCTGAAGCTCAAGGCCTTGTTGATTTCAGCCTCAATCCTTATTTTTCCGGTCGAAGGTCCGGGTTTCACTGTGTACTGTGATGCTTCAGGTATTTGTTTGGGTTGTGTGTTGATGAAACAGGGCTGAGTTATTGCATATTCTTCTAGACAGTTGAAGTTTCACGAGAGGAACTACATTACACATGACTTGGAGTTTGCAGTGGTAGTCTTCGCGTGAAAAATTTAGAGGCATTATCTTCATGGCGTGCATTGTGAGATCTTCACTGACCATCGTAGTCTTAAGTATATTTTCAGCCAGAAGGATCTAAATTTGAGGTAGTGTAGGTTGTTTGAGTTACTGAAGGACTATGATATCTCTATTCTTTATCATCCGAGCAAGGGAAATATGGTAGCGGATGATTTGAGCCGAAAGGCTGTGAGTATGGGTAACATGGCTTTCCAAGCGACAAAGAAGCGACCTTTATCTTGGGACATCCAGTCTTTGGCTAACAGGTTGGTTAGACTTGATATTTCTGAGCTGGGCCATATTCTTGCTTGTGTTGAGGCTATATCTTCCTTATTAGAGTATATTCAAGCACAACAAGTTGATGATGCAAGGTTAAGGATCATTTGTGATAAGGTGTTGAGTTGTGAGGCTAGGAAGAAGATCTTAGGTTAAGAGGGCATTCTGAGGATCGAGGGTCGTATCTACATTTCCAGAGTTAGTGACTTGGTTAGATTGATCTTGGAGGAGGCTCATTGTTCTAGATATTACATTCATCCCGGGGTAGCTAAGATATGTCCTGACTTGAGGCAGCACTACTGGTGGTATGGGATGAAGAGGGATATTTCAACTTTCATGTCTAGGTGCTTGTACTGTCAACATGTGAAGTTTGAGCACCAGAGGGCAGGTGGTTTGTCTCGTAGGCTACCCATTCTGGAGTGGAAATGGGAGCAAATATCTATGGACTTTGTAGTCAATTTGCCATATACCTTGCGTAGATTCAATGCTATTTGGGTTATCGTGGATAGGTTGATGAAGTCTCCTAACTTTATGGCAGGTCAGACTTCCTACAGTTCCTAGAGGTTGGCTAAGATCTACATTTGAGAGATTGTATGTTTGCATGGTGTGCCAGTTTCTATCATCTCTGACCGGGGTACTCAGTTCACTTTGCATTTTTGTAGGTCTATTCAGAGAGAGTTGGGTACTAGAGTTGAGCTTAGCACCGCTTTTCATCCAAACACAGACGGTCAGTCAGAGTGTACTATTCAGGTTTTGAAGGATATGTTGCGAGCCTGTGTTATTTATTTTGGGGGTCAGTGGGACCAGAGTTTAGCCTTGGCACAGTTTGCATATAATAATAGTTAGAATTCCAGCATTCAGATGGCTCCGTTCGTGGCTTTGTATGGTAGGTAGTGCAGATCTCTTGTGGGTTGGTTTGATACTTTTGAGGTTAGGCCGTGGGGTACCGACTTGCTTCGTGATTCTATGGATAGAGTTTGGGTCATTCAGGAGAGGCTTTGCACTACCCAGAGTAGGTAGAAATGTTACGCTGACCGGAGAGTCCGAGATCTAGAGTTCATGGTTGGTGACCGTGTATTCATTCGGGTATCGCCCATGAAGGGCGTGATGAGGTTCTGGAGGAAGGGTAAGCTCAGTCTTAGGTTCATTAGGTCATTCGAGATCTTCATCGTATTGGGGAGGTTGCTTATGAGTTGGTCTTGCCTCCTACTCTTTCCAGTGTGCATCATATTTTTCATGTCTCTATGTTACGGCGGTATATGCTGGATAAGTCTCACGTGCTTGGATAGAGCCCATTGATTCATTCAGAATCCCGCGCACATAAACGAATTATGTGCCTACAAAAAATGGCATTTCGGACTCAATAGAATCAATGCAATTCCCACAGATATTGTTTCAATTAAAAGTGGGTCTGACACCCATAACATCTATTTTAACCAAAGGACAACCAATAGCCCAAAACGAGTCCAAAAGCCTCAAGACCCAAACCTAAAGTTCCACTAGCCCAAAGTCCACTCTTTGGAGCTAACCATGCTGACAAAATTCTTATCCGAGCTCATTTACTCTGAAAGTTGATTAAAGTAAACCTATTAAACTTTAAGGTTTCAAAATAGGGAAATTGACTTAATACACAAATGAACTATCGGGAATGGAACTGTCAATCCCAGCAAGGCATAAATAACCTGTAGTCGCTACGAAAAAGCTGAAACCACTGTAAATGCACGAAAATAAAGAAAATGACCTAGAGGGGCATTGCAACATCCAGTGCTAAAAGGACTTTTTTCCTTGAAAGTTAGAGAAAGGAAGGTACTTAAAGGCTAAAAAAGGTGAGTATACTAGGATATCTATCATGCTCGATCTTCCAAGTAGCCTCCTCGATGATATAATGTCTTTACTGAAGCTTTACCACCAGAATCTCTCTAGACCTTAGATGTCTAACATCATAAGATAAAAAAGCCACAGGCTTTTCCATGAAAGTCAAACGATCATCCAACTGAATTGAATCCTATCGAAGCAGATGAGACTCGTCTTGAATGTAATGTTTGAGAATCGAAACATTGAATACATTGTTGAAAATAAGAAAAGATTGAGGCAAGGCTAACTCATGTGCAAAATATCTAACTCGCTGTAGAATCTCAAATGACCCAACATACCTGGGGCTGAGCTTGTCCCTCCTCCCGAACCTCATCACGCCCTTCATGGGTGGCACTCAAAGGAACACATGGTCACCAACTCAAAACTCCAAAGCAAGATACCAACAGTCAACATAACTCTTACCTACTCTGTGTTGCCCGAAGTCTATTCTGAATCACCCAAACCCTACCAAAAGACTCTGACAAAACATCAGTACTCTGTGGCCTGGCTAGAAAGCATCAAACAACCCAACTGGAGACCTACACCGCCTACCATACAATGCCTTAAATGTAGCCATTAGGATACTCGAATGGTAGCTGTTTATATAAGAAAACTATTCTAAGGCTAGAAACTTGTCCTACTGACCTCAAAAGTCCATAACACAAGCTCGGAGCATATCCTCTAAATCCTAATAGTATTTGACTGGACATCGATCTTGGTATGAAATGTTGTTATAAGACCAACCAGATACCCAAATCCTCCTGAAAAGCCCTCAAAAAATGACAAGTGAGCTGAGTACCTCTATATGATGTAATGGACACTGGAACCCCACAAACATGGACTATATCTCGCATGTAGATCAAAGCCAACCTCTCAGCAGTGTAGGAAGAGCAAATGGGTAGGAAGTGTGCAGACTTAGTCAACCAATCAAGAATGAACTAAATGCTATCAAAATCTCAAAAACATGCGACAACCCAATCACAAAATACATAGTAATCTGCTCCTACTTCCCTTCTGGAATGGGTATCCTCTGAAGAAAACTGCAGGTCTCAAGTGCTCAGACTTCATATTCTGACAGTTCAAGCACTGAGATATGAAGTTTGCTATATCCCTATTCATCCTGCTCCACCAGTAATGCTGCCTCAAGTCTCTACACATCTTAACTATCCCGGAGATGAATAGAATATCTGGAACAACGAGCCTCCTACAATATCAATTGAATTAATCCAAAAACCCTCACAACGCAAATATGACCCTCAAATCTCAAGACACCCTATGAATCTAAGGTAGACTCATCACACAACACCTAATCTCAAAGCCCATGTAATTGACTATCCTCAAATTACCGCTCCCAAATCTGCTCTAATAATGTAGACAATACCTAAACTCGGGCAAGAATCCTCCTAGGGTCCAAATTACCAAGTTGAACCAACCTATTGGCTAACGGTTATATGTCTAAGTTCAATGGTATCTCCAAAGCATGAAAGTGAAAATCCCAATACTTACCGCCTTCCGGCTCAAGGCATCCGTTACCTCATTAGCCTTGCCCAGATGGTACATAATAGAGATATCATAGTCCTTCAGCAACTCTAGTCACCTGCGGTGCCTCAAATTAAGATCCTTCTGGCTTAGAATGTACTATTGGCTGTGAGGGTTGGTGAGTATCTCACAATGAACCCCATAAAGGTAATGCCTCAAAAATTAAGTGCAAAAACCACGATCAGTAACTCCAAGTCATGGGTGGGTATTTTTGCTCGTGCACCTTTAAGTATTTAGAAGCATATGCTATCACTCAAATTTGCTACATCAGAACACAACACAAACCATCACCTAAAGTGTCACAATAAACCGTAAACTCCTATCCCTCAACTGGAAGTATCAAAATCGAGGTTGTAGTTAATAGGGCCTTGAGCTTCAGAAAGCTTGCCTCACGCTCGTTGGATCAATAAAATGAGACATCCTTCCTAGTCATTCTAGTCAATGGTACTACAATGGAAGAGAACCCCTAGATGAACCATATGTAGTAACCTCCCAACCTAACAAAATTGTGAACCTTGGTAGGAGAAGTGGGCCTAGCCTAATCACAAACTGCCTCAATTTTTTCTAGGTCTACCATAATACAATTCTTAGACACAAATTTCCCTATGAATGCTACAGACTCAATCCAGTCATTGATCTCTCAAAGTCTGGAGCACAATACTTAAATATTGCTCATTTTTCTCCCTACTCCTCGAGTATACAAGGATGTTGTCAAAGAATACTATCATAAAAAAGTCCAAATAAGTCTTGAATATGCGGTTCATCAGGTTCATGAATGCTGCTGGGCATTGGTCAACCCAAAAGATATCACCAAGAACTCATAATGGCCATAGCGAGTCCTAAAGGCTATCTTAGTGATGTTCGCTGCACGAATCCTCAACTGATGATAGCAAAATCTCAAGTAGATCTTAGCAAACATGGGTGCAGGCTGAAACTGGTCAAATAAATCATCAATATGTGGCATCAGATACTTATTCTTTATAGTCACCTTATTCAGCTACCGATAATTAATACACATACGCATAGTGCAATCCTTTTTTTCTCAAAAAGAATAGGTGCACCCTATGGAGAAACACTCGGCAAGATTAAACCTTATCCAGAAAATCCTATAGCTAAACATTAATCTCATTGAACTCAGCAGGAGCCATATGATACAATAGAGTAGAAACGGGTCGAGTATGCCTCTAAACATAATTAGCAAAGTCTATATCATGGTTAGGAGGGAAGCTAGGTAAGTCAGTAGGAAATACATCTAATAACTCACGGACCATAGAAACTGAATCAAGTAAAGAAAAGTTAGTGTTAAAATCACGAACATAAGAAAGATAAGCCAAACACCACTTCAACACCAAACTTCTAACAAGAATATAAGAAATGATCATTTTCGGCTCTTGACTAAGAAAACCCTTCTACTTAATCCAGGGTATGCAAGGCATAGCTAAGGTAATGGTCTTGGCAAAGCAATCTAAGACCTCATAATAAGGGGATAACTAGTCCATGCCCAGAATAGCATTAAAATCTACCATATCAAGCATAACAAGATCCTCCCAAGTGTCATACTCTCGAATAATTACCACACAAGATCTAAAAACTTGATCCACTACTAAAGAATTACCTACAAGAATGGCTACATGCATATGCACATGCAAAGTCTCACTAGACGATCCCAACTAAGAAGTAAAAATGTATGAATTTGAGCTTGGGTCAAATAAAATAGATACTAGCTGACGACAAACTAAAATCATACCTGTAATCACAAAATCTAAAGCCTCTCCGTCTAGTCTATAAGGAATTGTATATAGTTGTTTGTGTCCACTATCGGACTGAGTACCCACATGACCACTGGTCCTGCTAGGCTGAGTACCTCTACGAGCAACTCTACCACCATGAGCACCATCTCTAGTAAATGGCACTACTGCTCTAGAAGGCTGAGCCACTGCTGAAGGCTTGGCCATCCAACACTGAGAACTATATCTAGCAATGTGACCAAAATCCCTGCAATCATAAGAACCCTGAGAATCTCTACCATGATGTGAAGTGCCTGCTGAACTAGAATGGCCACTATGGCTTGAATACCCAGAATATGAACCCCATGAAGACTGACTAGAGTTATGAGCACTATACCCAGTTTGGCTACCAGTAGAAAGCTGAAGTGTGCCCTGCACTGGTGTACTATGCTAATATTAATGTTGTTACTGACCCCGACCATAGAAACCTCTACCTCAAATTTGTGGACCACTATAACTACCTTGGTGATGGGGCCTTTTATCGCTGCCCCGATGGACCTCATGATAAATGCCCTCTATAGTAAGGGTATGATCAATAACATCCAAGAACGAATGACCCGATGACACCATGCTTTCAATAGCTAAGTGAAGATGAAGTCTCAACCCACTGACGAAACAACATACTCTCTCATGCTCGGTAGGCAAAATCATAGCAGAATGCCTGGATAGCTCATAAAACCTTGACTTATACTCGAGCACATTCATAAAACATTGTTGCAACCTCAAGAACTTATCTCTCAATATCTCATGCTCACTAAGAGGCATATACTTCCCTAAGGAAGCCTTAGAGAACTATACCTAAGTCATAGGAGGGGACCCAACTAGTCTGCACTCAATACATGGTCTACACCACTGCCTTTCTGAACAATCAAGCTAAAAATAGTGTAATCCACCCCATGATGACCCACTAGGCTGAGGTTATGTAACCTTTCCTTATAAATGGTAAGAAACTCGTATGCATTCTCCCTTAGAGCACATGAACACATTGGTGTTGTCAATCTAAGGATCTGACCTAGCATCTTCTACTCCTCCAAATTCATGACTAATCGGGCTGCCATTGGTGGATCAACTAATGGTACTAGTGCGACCTCAACACTAGGAGCTTCATTGACAGGCTGCACATATATACACAAAATACCATGAGCTGCTCATTGAGCTGAAGTCTGCAACATACCTCCCAATACATTTAATAACTATACAATAGCATCCTGAAGTGCTGGCAAAGCTGTAAGTTTGGGTTGAGGTTGGGCTTCTCCCTGCCTTACTAGCTGCTAAGGTAATAGATCCTCTAGTGCTAACCCTGGAGCAATCTCAGGCTCCTGGTCTAATAATAGCTCTGGTGATGCCTATCTAGCCTTGACCTTGGGGTAGACCTCTACATCTTCCCCTAGCTGGAGCCCTAACTACCAGCGTAGAGGTCTCGCCCGCACCCACTATAACATTGTCCTAAATATATTCAAAAGAGTAAAACAAATGAGATTTCTTTGAAATGTCAGGAATATAATGCACGATAAGGAATTGAAATGCAAACTTTTCCAATGAATTCTTTATAGCCTCCCAAAGATAGGAAACATATGTTATCATACTGTTCAACAAGACTGTACTTAACACTTGTTCTTGTACCAACAACATCGATGAACCTAGGCTCTGATACTAATCGTCACAACCTAAAAACTCAGCTCATGATGACACCTTCTATAACCCACCAGTAGGTAAGCCAAAAGCCTTAGCCCGAAATAAAAGTAAGGGGAAAATAAGAGAATGAGATAAAAATAGGAAATCAAAATTAAATAATAGGGAAACAAGCAAAACATGCATATATATATAGGGAGAGAAGGAACAATATATTCAAAACACTCCCCCAAGACCTGGTATCATTCAATACAAAAGATACTATAACACAAGGGTACTATATAGGTAACATATAAATATACACACAAAACAGTCTCCGAAAGTACAAAATAAGACTAGTCCAAAAGTAGAGGGAGATGGATCAATTCCAGTCGCGAAGAGCTCACTATGTGTCTGCAATAACCCCTCCGCACGAGGATGACATCAGTGGCAATAACCTGTACTAGGGTCTGCATTTGAAAAGATGCAGAAGTGTAGCATGATTACCAAAACATGCGGTATCCAGTATGCATTATAGGTTAACAGAGCTAAAATAAGATATAAGTATAATTAAAGCAAATATACTCTAAAAGAAAGAAAAAGGGATCAAAAAGAGAATAACAGATCATACCTAGATAATAATTGGAAATAAAAGTAAATAACTCAAAAGGTGTAAAGTAATAATCTAGCTACAACCTAACTGGACTACCATAAGCCCAGAAGGTACACACAATTGAAAATAAACACAATTGGGCTCCCATAAGCTCGGTAGATGCAAAGAATAACCAATTCTAATTACAATCTGAGCATAATAGTAAATTAATGCGATAAGGTTCCATGATATGCCATATGAGATGAGTTCAATGATAATGCATGTCAGATTCAAATCAAACTTCTTAATATGAATTAGTTGTAATGCACGCCTAGAATTGAACTGGGACTTAATAAGTAAATATACATGCTCGGAATCGAACTGGGGCTTAAATAGTAAATATGTGTGCCCGTACTTAAACCCGCACTTAAAAATAAATATGTATTCTCAAACTTAACCCGGTGCTAAAATAGTAAATATGTATGCACGGGCTCGAACCATGGCTAGAATAGTCCATTTTCCTTCAAGAAAACCATATCCTTTAAAAATATTAAGAACACCAACTTTTTAGCCGGAAACTGTATTTTTATGCCAATTTACAAATATGCCATGCCTAAAATAAATTATAACACAAGTAACGAGGAAGAATACAAGACAATAAGCACAACCATATACAAAGAACCAGAATAAAGGTAACTTAAGTTCACAAACTAAGGAAATGATACAATCCAAGAATAGGCAATATTCGGAAAATGCTAAACTAACTATAAATACGTGAGGGACCCCACTTAAGGTAGGTGACTAACCAAAACTAAGCTAAGACAACCAATTGTAATTCCATGGATACTATACTAACTACACCAAGTCCTAGAGGAGATACGACTACCTAGGCTAATTATTTCAAGTTAAATTCTACTCTAAGGCTTCTAACTAAGCTACGAGGATCATAAGCACCTAGTTATAGTGTATTAAAACCCCAATATACCAGCCACCATTAGCTTATTTTCATACAAATACCTTAATCGAGCAAAGTCTAAAAGTAGTAAAGTCATAACCAACCAGGAGGCCGAACACACGCTCATGAATCCTCTACACTAGAGCTTTTCCATTCCGAGAAGCCTCTAACTGCTGATACTCTATCAATATAATAGTCTATGCATCAAACAAGAAGAATTATACATGTATTGCGAATTTATGATCCAGGTCAAAAACTAGGTGAAAAATCACCCGCAAGGCCCATTTATGGAATAAGAAAATTAAACTCGCAATTTTTTCCCTCATGGGACAAGGATCACATGCTCAAAATTTGAGCATGTCTAGCCCTCTAATTTGGGCTCAAAACAGCCCCACAATTCAAGAACAACACAAGAATCAATAATGGAGAATTGATTAAAATAAGCCGGAGGCTTATGAATGAACGACAGGAAAATCATCATGGACAAGGAGCAATTGACCCTAAGCTTTACTAGATGATCCCTTAGAAATTTCTTGTGCTTGAGCTCTTAATATTGGAGGATTTTTCATAAGAAGGGATTTAAAAATGAAGAAGAAAAGATTATATATTGCTAGGGAGTTGCCCTTCGCAAATGCAAAGAGGTCACCACAGCCTCGCGTACGCAGACCTCCACTCATTAAGGCAAAGAGGAAACAAAGTCAGGGCCAAAAACCCCTTCTTTATAAACATAGTAAAGCATTCACGGATTTGGGTTTGCAAATGT
Source organism: Jaltomata sinuosa (assembly GCA_003996215.1). NCBI lineage: Eukaryota > Viridiplantae > Streptophyta > Magnoliopsida > Solanales > Solanaceae > Jaltomata > Jaltomata sinuosa. The sequence continues at coordinate 4,306 of QJPP01002606.1, read as the reverse complement.
GTGCAAAACCTTGGGATGGCAAAGGGTTAAGTTGGCTGCACCAACTAAGGGAAAAACCAACAACTTTCTATGTTCAAAAACACTCGGATGGATCCTTGGGATTTATTTGGAATCCCACACACACAAATGAAATATGCTACCCCACCAAAAATAGCACTCCAAACTCAACAGAATTGAAATGTTTTCCAATGGAGATCATTTCAACAAAAAGTGGGTTCCAGACCCATAATATCTATTTTAACCAAAAGCCAACCAATATCTCAAAACGAGTCTAGAAGTCTCAAGACCCGAACCAAAGGTTCCACCAGCCCAAAGTCCACACTCCGAAGTTAATGGTACTAACCAAATTCTCATTCAAGCACAAATTCAAAGTCAGCCCTTTCAACTTTAAGAGTTTCAAAACAGTTAAATTGACTTAAAACATAAATGAATTTCTCGGGAACTGAACTGTCAATTTCGGCAAGTCATAAATGACTTGTAGCCACTGTGGAAAAGGTCAAAACACTGAAAATTCACGAAAATATAGAAAATAACCTAGAGGGTCATTATAGATGCAATACCCTATTTTTGCCCTAGTTCCTCTTTAGGCACTAGGCTTCAACTTAGGCAAAGCGCCCAAGTTGAGATTGAATGATGCTAGAGAAAATATAGTGGAATGTTGGTTATGAAGGGGAAGGTACTAGTTAAAAAAAAGGAGTATGGTATGCTTGAAAAAGAAAAAGAAAAAAAAGAAAAATAAAAAAGGAGAAGAAAAATCTAGAAAATTGCAAGACAATTAGAAAGTTAGTCATATGTTAGGAATTAAACCACACCCAAGCTATGCGAAATAAAGAAAGGAAGGGAAGAGAAGGGATGAGAAATAAAATGAAAAATAGTGTTCTAGGAGGATTGAGTATCTATATCAACCATACCTATCCCTAAGCCTACATTACAAGCTGAACAAAGTACTATTGTGATCCTTATATGAGCATTCGATGACAGAAGCAAAACAATTAAGGGGAAACCTATGGTATGTGTATGTGTAACATTTGAACTTTTTTGTGAGTATCAGTACACATATTTATATCATCCCAATTTTACTTAGATGTATGTGTGTGAGACATTTCTTCTATGTAAGGGAATTAGGGTAATATTTCTAATTGCTAGCTGTAAAGGTTGTTTATCACAGGTGTATGCATAGTCGTATATCAGTAACATAATGTTAGTCTTTGATCCTTTAGTGTTAGCTTGAGATGCTTTGAGTTATGCACATCTATTTTTGAAAAAATACGGAAAGGTGAACTCATAGAATATGTATCTTTAAGTGCTTATATAACTGTTGTAGACTTCCTAATTTTATGATGTCTAAGCATCGTGTTAGTAGAGTCTTGTTTTAGTTGCTTGAGGACTAACAATGATTCTAAGCTAAGGGTGTTGATGTGCCAATATTCCCCGGTGCATTCAATACTTTTTAGCAAATAATTTTGTAGTTGTTATGTTTTTTCATTAGATATGATGGTATTTTTCATTATGTACAGGAATATTAGGCATATACATGAAAGTTTGAGCTTTCGAGTTAAAAATAAGAAGTATGGCTCATTTAATGGACTGTAGAATTAAAGGATAATCGTCCTATTACTTTTGGGTTAGGTTCTAATAATAGAAAATTTAAAGCTCAAAGTACATCTCATTTGATGGCTCGTAGAAATAATAGATAGACCATCGTGTCTCTTGTGGAAATGATTCAGAAACTTGACAAATTAGATACCAATTTATGGCTGTTTGATAGACCGTGAAACCGGTTCTTAGGTCCATGTTGTCATCCATAGATCAAAGTTTAGACAAGATCCAGTTTTGATGTTCAAACCACAATTCAAGACTTCAGACCGTGAAGGCATGATATAGACGGTGGAATGACCCATAGAAAACTCCAATCCCAGTCTTGACCAAGCCTAATGTAATGACCATTTAGGTCATTTTCTCTATTTCCATGTTTTTTCGTATTTCGAGCATTCCCACAGTGGTTACAGGTATTTATGACTTTTCAGAACTGATGGTTCGGTTTTTAGACAGTTCATTTGTATTTTAAGTCTATTTCCCTATTTTGAAACTCGTTAATATGGGAGAGTTGACTTTGGTTAATATTCAAAGATGATGGCCTCTAATTAAAATTTCATTAGTGTTGTTAGCTCCATAATGTCAACTTTGGGCTAGAGGGACCTTTGGTTTGGGTCCCGAGGCTTATAGACTAATTTTGGGCTATCGAGTTACTTTTGGAAAATAGTTGGTTGTTGGGCGTGGGGCTCACTTTCCTTTTAAATGGTCTCTATTGGGAATTTTGTTGATTATATTGAGTCCAGAATGCCATTTTTTATTGGGTAGCATGTTTGGTTTGTGTTCGTGAGGGTCCAGATGAATCTTGAAGACCCGTTCAGATAATTCCTAACTTAAAATTTTTATTGATGTGCTGGTTATAGTATGTCTACTTTTGCGCCCTTGTTATCGTATTTGCAGACACGTCTTTGGCAGTAAAGCTCCATTTTTTGAAAGACCATATTTGGGGAATCCTCCACTATTGTAAAGGTGCGCCTGAACTGAAGAACTTTGGCTTTGTGGAGTTTTTATCGCTTCTGCAACTGTTTAACTATCAGAAATTCAGGATGTCTGCAACAGTTCTATTGAGTAACTAACAAGCATGTTTTCAAGTAAATGTTTCCAAAAACCTTTTCCAATCCAATGCGCACATATAACTTCAAATTAATACTGAAGGATCCATGAATAACATCATGTTATCAAGAGATGACTATGTGCACAAGCAGTGACACCATACTTGTATTGCCATCAATCAGTGTCCACCACGTGCCCTCACTTAGACCAAATAAAGTCCCGCACACTATAATTCATGATCACACAGGGACTAAAGATCACAAAGGAGAAGAGAATACACTCAGACTCGTAATGAATCTCACATGCAACATCAAATGCACCATAATCTTATCCTTAGTATACTAATGTACTAACATAGGAAACGTCAACTCCAAGATCAAGTAGCACTTTAAAGGTTGTAATGTAGGCTATGAGACTGGTAGAAATTATTTGGTTCAAACAATGACTATCCTCCCTAAGCACTTTAATACACCACCTCATTTTTCATCTTTTTGGCTTAATTTTTGATCAGCTACTTCTTTTTCCCCATTCTTCACACCTATTGCTTCCTTAGTTACCCCATTACTTTTAAGAAAGTCTAGAAATCATTGGAAAGGAGCGATCAACTATGTTTTTATTATTTATTTTATTTGTTTTTCATTTTTTCTCCCTGCTAATGGTATCGTTCTTTTTCGTGCACCCTTACTCTTCTTCTGAAGATTTTCTCCTTAATCTACTCCCTTATTTCTTACTCCCTTATGACTTTCCATTTTTTCTATTAAAGCATGTAGGAGTCCTTTGGATCAAATTCGAGGCTGATTTAAACAAAGGGATTAGTTTTTAGACGTGGCTACCAAAGAAAAGGCTAAAGGCTCAACGGGGCTATCTAGGGTCACTTTTTGGAAAGGTAAAAAGTAGGATAATCAAAGAAATGCCTTCGCATTTACAGAAAAGTTTCCAATTTTGCAAAAGTATGGATAAACAATGACCTCCAAATTCGTGATCAATCTCAACTTTTATGGATATAGCTGTTACATATAAAACTTCCCTTCATTTTAAAACATTTCCAAACTCAAAAATCTCCATTATTGAAGAGCTCAAGCTCAGAAAATTGTGAGGGAACATTAGTTTAAGCCTGGGATTGTTGGGTCCTCATCCTTGATCACCTTTTTGTTTTAAAATTCATAAGTTTCCGATCATTTTCCCTTAAAAGTCCTTGATAATTCTTGTATTTATTTTCCCACTGTGGGGACTGTTTGTCACGACCCGATTTCTCGGTCATGATGGCACCTACAACCTCCGGTAGGTGAACCAATCCCCGTAGCCCAGAACAGTTAGTAATGGGCTACTATCTAGCAAATAAGGGAATAAGACGAATAAAATAGATAACAGGGATATAATATATACATATGCGGAAACTAAACCAAACCCCAAGACCTGGTATCATAGTATAGAGCCAAAACTACATACATGGAGTGCAACGATCCAAAACAATATATACAGATGTCTCTGAGTGGTAATAGAGTACATAAAGCAAAGATAAACTAAAGCTAAGCTCCGATCGCCAAGAGCTCACCCTCAGTCGGAAGTAGTCCCCAACAGATCTCCAAGCACTAATCACAGCGATCTAACGGCAATTGCCCACGCTAGGATCTGCACCCAAAGATGCAGGGGGGTAGGG